>CAUYON010055126.1:0-10739 GCA_963573935.1 Arctocebus calabarensis
GTCATTTTGTCTTTGAATTGGTTGAATTCTTGAGACATCTTCTGAATTAATCCTATAATCTCTACCTGCATATTTGTTTACATTTTATTAATCTTGTTTGCAATCCAGATTCCAAATTCGATTTCAGACATCTCCGCTGTTTGTTGATGGGATACTCTGGATTGGATGGTTTGTCATTTTTGGGAGGAGTTGCACCGTTCTGTTTATTCGTGTTGCCAGCGTTTTTCCACTGGTTCCCCCCCATGTTTGTTTTTCAGTTTTTTGCTATATGAGCAGGACAGTGAAATTGGACTGGAAACTTCTATGGTTGTGGTTGACCAGCCCTCCACCTAGGTACTGGGATGGTGACTGTAGCTTTTACAGTTCAAGAGTTCCAGACCAATTGTACATGCAGACAATCTGGATTGTGGATGAGTTGGAGTTTTAGACTTCCAATCTGAGGTAGGGGGTGAATTGAAGAATCAAGGTGGCAAGGAAAACATTTACAACACCAGTCACATTGAGAGCAAATGGGCTAATACACTCGTAAAAGGGCTACCAGACACATAAGCCCACAGATGCACCCACAGTCAGAAACATTGACATACAAACAAAACATAACAAACAAATAACCCATCGAAGAACAACAGCTAAGAAGAAAAAACAAAGAATTCTACAATAAAAATGATTCTTGTAAAATACTTGAGAAAAGAGAAGAAGAAAAGGCTCTAACAAATATGATATAAACACTCTTAGAAGTTATAAGAAGAGAAGAAGAGGAAGGGGAGAGAGAACAAAGAAAATAACACAGGAGAGGAAGAAGAAATGTACAATTGAGAATAGAAGGTGATAAAAATAGCCTAAGAAAAGAAAGTGAAATAAAGAATTATTTATCGATGGCGCCTGCAAGAAAAGGATATTAAAAAAGAAACCAAACTCAAAAATATTATACTTGTATGTATATAGAAATAAAGGTCCTTATGTATGCTGTTGATGTCAACTTAAGTGGAATTAATTTATAATGCAATATACTTTGTGGACACCAGATGGCGCTGTGAGTGGTTCTCAGGCTTATATGTGATTCTCCAATTATAATATTACTGTGGAAACCACACTATCTTGCCAGTCGCCATTTTTGGAGTTTCTCTGCTGGTTTGCATTGGAAAAGGTGCTTTATTTTAGGTGCTCAACTCCAAATGACACTCCGATCTGACCCCCAACTCTCGATCTCCAACTTTGGTGCATGAGTTGTCCCAAAACTCTCCACTCTGCCCTCCCACTCTCTCGCAGTTGGGCAACAGCAATTGGCTGTGAGAGGAGAGCTCGTGGTGGCTGCGGGAGAGGGGCTCGTGGTGACTGCAGGAGAGGGGCTCGGGTCGGGTGTGGGAGAGGGGCTTGCGGTGGCTGTGGTTCATGGGGCTGCAGCAGCGACAGCGGTGGCAGTTGCTGTGGCCACGGCTCGCAAGGGCCGTGGCGGCTGGAGGGGAGGGAGCTCCCGCAGGGCTGTTGCTGCCACTTTGAACTGCCACTTTTTCTCCAGCTGAAGTGCTTGGGGGCCCTCTTCTCCAACTTTCACAGCTCAAAGTGTCTTTTCCGCACCCCAGAATCCCATGTCCCCTGCTCAGTCGGGCTTCACCAGGGTCCCCATCTAGTATAGCACTGACAAGTCACTTACTCTCAATATTTTGGGGAAAGGCACTCACCATTTTGGACATTCCAATATGTCTGTCCGGCAGAGTCCAGTCCCTTCGGCTCATGCAAGGGCTGCCTGGGTCTCTGTGGATCCTAGCAGCACCCCTTTCTGGTCGTCAAACTCTGAGATCCATGCTTCAGTGGAATTTTCTCTAATTAGGTCTTGTGAGTTGCGACCTGCTGTCCTCCCTGTGGGAGGGGCCGGCTGCCTCTCTGCCGAGCAGGGGTAAACGGTTTACAACAGTTACTGCGGTTATGCACTATATTTCAAACACAACAATCCACCTAATTGCTGTGCATCTCTAGCTGCCCATCCACTCCAATAGTTCACACAGGGAAAGATCCAGAGCTCCCACCCTCTCACCTGCTAACCAGGGAGAGATGGGCTACAGGACCATCTCCGCTACCATCTTCCAGCCTCCCGCCCAGTCCATTTTAAAATACTTAACAACAAAATTTCACTTGTGTGTGTTGATTGATTATTTCATCAAGTACATGCTCCCAAATTTATTTCACCAGTGTTCAGTAATGAAAATTTAGTTCTCTTATTATCATTTCTCCTTTGGGGACAATAATAGTCTTAGCACCATACTCATATATATTAAAATATCTTTGTAAGAATTTTTTAACTGTATCATTTCTACACCCTTTGTACTAGAGAAATTTATGTTAACAATGAACTCACAAGGGCAGGGTCTGTGGCTCAGTGAGTAGGGTGCCAGCCCCATATACCAAGGGTGATAGGTACAAGCCTGGCCCTGGCCAAAATGCAATTAAAAATAGCCAGACACTGTGGTGGGTGCCTGCCACCCAGTTACTCGGGAGGCTGAGGCAAGAGAATCACCCAAGCCCAAGAGCTGAAGGTTGCTGTGAGCTGTGATGCCATGGCACTCTACTGAGGGCAACAGAGTCAGATTCTGTCTCAAAAAAAAACAAAACAATTAACTCACAGTACTATTACTAACTCATACTCCTGACATGAGAGGATGAAAGTACCTGTTTTTCCACATGTTAGAAATAATGTGAATCATTAATCTAATAGGTAAGAAATCCTATCTCACCGCTATTTTCAATATAACTTGTTCTTGCTGACTTTTAGCATTCTTTCCCATGAATATGACATAATCAATTTTTTTTTTAGACAGAGTCTTACTGTGTCATCCTCTGTAGACTGCAGTGATGTCAGAGCTCATAGCAACCTCAAACTCTTGGGCTTAAGGGATTCTTTTGCCTCAGCCTTCCAAGTACTTGGGACTACAGGTGCTTGTGCCAATGCCCAGCTATTTTTGTTGCAGTTGACATTGTTGTTTAGCTGGCCCAGGCCACGTTTGAACCTGCCAGCCTCGGTGTATGTGGCTGGAGCCGTAAGCTCTGTGCTATGGGCACCTTAGACTGTTCTGATATTCCCTATTAGGTACACTGTGTGGATGGTGTCTTTTCAGAGTTTGTGCACTGGTAATGGGCACAGTATAGGACACACTTCCTGTGGCTGTTTGTGCTAGTGAGCTGAATGTAGCCTTCCTGAGCCCAGCAACTCTCTTTGAGAGAGTTCCAGTGTTATGGTAACATAACATGGTCCGTGTCTCAGTGTGTGTGCGTGCATTGCCATCAATATTTCCCTGTGCTCTCCTCTGCCTCTTCATTTGCTCTCCCTTCCTAAATTCAGGCCCAGATGTGAAAGAAGAAAATTATAAGAATGGCAGTCCTCATAACCACATACGTATCAACATCCTTCACTATGTCCTGAAGATGAATTTATACAAGGGAAATTTTTGTTTCAAATATTATACACTTATGTAGCCATTCAATAAATATTGCATGGTGATACTCATAAGAGTTAGTGCCATTTAGACTCCCTAAGTGGAGGTATGTGAGGAAAACCACACAAGAATGAAGAAAGTAATAGTGCTGACATCTTGCATCTTGTCACAGAGACTGGGACCTGGACTCCATCATGGACCCACTTTCAAGTTATTGACATAATTGCAAGATGTGAAAGTGTTCAGATGTCATTGAATTTTTGTGTGCAAGCATGACCTGAGTTAATATGAGATGGAGGGAGAAGAGAGAATTGTCTTTGTTTAGAGTTACACAGGACAGAGACAGCAGGCTTGAGATCCAACCACAGGTTACTATACAGTAGAACCTCTATAAGTTGACCACTTAAGGGACCATGACAAACTGGTCAACAAATGGAGGTAGACAACATAAGGAAGCAGGTCTGCTATACTGATACATACATGTGATGTGTGTTCAGTCTGTGAAGATTAGACTCACTTAGGAAGATGATCAATGTAGGGGGATGGTCATTTATGAAGATTCTACTGTACATTCTAAGGTATAGAAAACATGTGCATCAATCCATTTGTATAAAAATGTTTGTTACTGTGGTACAAGAGAAGAACAGATCAATACCATATTTTAAACAGTTTGTTTTGCAATATAAATAAAATTCACTCATTTTAAGGGTAAAATCTGAAAAATTTTGGTGACTGTGTATAGGTATACAGCCATCACCATAATCTAGCTTTTGACACTGCCATTACCCCTAAAAGTCCTGTCATGCTAGAGTACAGTAAACCCCTGTGCACATCCCCAGGATTAGGCAATCACAGATATGTTTTCTGTGTCTATACATTTACCCATTTAGACATTCACATAAATGCAATCATATGGTGTCTGTATAATTTGGCTTCTTTCATCTGGTACGATATATTTAAGGTTCTTTCATGTTGTAGCATGTGTCTGAATTTCATTTTTTCTAATGGCTGAAAATCTTGTCTGAATATATGAGGTCATTAAATCTGAAATGTCAGATTTTGAATCAAAAGTTTAGTTTATTACATGTCAAACAAGAAGAAGTATAGTCAAAATATGGTCCTAGTCTTAATAGTAGCTTGTGTATGCCAGTGACAAAGAGGCCTAAAGAAGGAGCACCCACGAAATCATGAAAGGCGTTTTCTGTAGCTTGTTGGCCACTGAAAATTTTTCCTTGCAAAAAGTGCTCACAAGCCTGGAAGAAATGGTAGTCAGTGGTGCAAGGTCAGGTGGATAAAGTGTATAATAGAGAGTTTCCACATCTAGCTTCTGTAGTTTGAGCAGTGTTCTTTGTGTAAGTGTTGCCTTGCCAGAGGATTGGCCTGTGTGTATTGACCAATGCAATCATCAAACCAATCTAAGTCACTTAATCACAGGCATCCTCATCATTTTGTCCAAATGGTTGCAATACACATCTGTTGTGATGAATTAACCAGGTTTCATGAAGTTGTAATGGATGATACCAGCTCTGGACTACCAATCAGACACCATTAGCTGTTTTTGAAGAATATTCAGTTTTGGACTGCATTTCACCTTTATGCAACCATTGTGTCAAGCACTTGGAATTGTCAGAATCCAGTTTCCATCACACAGAAATATGGTATACAAATGGTTTGCTTTATGTTGTGACAGCCAGGAAAGGCAAGCTTCAAGATGATTTTTCCTCTGTAGGTCATTGAACTCATGCAGAACCCTTCTATCTAAATGGTTTACCTTGCCAATTTGTTTTAAATGGTCAGATAGTGTTGGAATGGTAAGGAACATCAAACCTTGTGCTAATTTATGAGTAGGTTGAGACATTCATTTCCACTACAGCTTGCAGTTCATCATTATCTACTTTGTCTCAAGTCACCTACATGGCTGGTTTTCAAGATAAAAATTATCAGAAATAAACTTCTCAAACTATTGACACACTGTATAATCATTAGTCATATTCTTCCCAAACAATAGGTTGATATTTCGAGCTGCCTGCATGTGTGCATTGGTTCCATGATGGAGCTCAGATTCAAAAACAATACTATTTTTTGACTTATCTATAGTTTCATAAAAATTACTCTTAAAAAAAATTGAAAGATGGGCTCAGCGCCTGTAGCTCAAGCAACTAAGGTGCCAGCCACATACACCAGAGCTGGCAGGTTCAAATCCAGGCCCGGCCTGCCTAACAACATGTGAAATTTACTAAAGGTAGAATATAAATGTCTTAACACAGTAACTAAGAGGGTGCCGTGAAATCTATGTTAACCAGTTTGATGAAAATATTTCAGATTGTTGGGCGGTGCCTGTTGCTCAGTGAGTAGGGTGCTGGCCCCATATACTGAGCATGGTGGGCTCAAACCTGACCCCAGCCAAACTGCAACAAAAAATAGCTGGGCGTTGGGGTGGGTGCCTGTACTCCCAGCCACTCGGGAGGCTAAGGCAAGAGAATCGCCTAAGCCCAGGATTTGGAGGTTGCTGTGAGCTGTGTGATGCCATGGCACTCTACTGAGGGCAATAAAGTGAGACTCTGTCTCCACCAAAAGAAAAAAAAATTTCAGATTGTATATAAAACCAGCACGGTGTACCCCATGATTGCATTAATGTACACAGCTATTATTTAATAAAAAAAAATAAAAAAAGTAACAAAGAGGAGGGCATTGTGGCACCCACCTATACTCCTAACTACTTGGGAAGCTGAGGCAAGAGAATCCCTTAAGCCCAGAAGTTGGAGGTGGCTGTGAGCTGTGATGCCACAGCACTCTATCCAGGGAGACACCTTGTGGCTCTGCCTCAAAATTAAATAAATAAATAAACCAAAAAAACAAAAAAACAAAATTGAAAGAGAAACACAAGCCAAAATATGCATTTGAAAGAATGAGCATGTACCTTCACAATAAAAAAAAAAAAAAGAAGGGTTAATGTAAACCTGTAGAACTATCAGCTGTCAAACTTAGTACTTAAGGAAATCGGACATTTCATACTTGACAACCTAATATTACATTTCATTGATCCATTCATCTGTTCATAGGCATTTGGGTTGTTTCCAGTTTTGGGCTATTATGAACAATGATGCTCCATACATTCATGTGCAAGTTTTTGTGCAAACATAGATTTTCTTTCCCCTTGGTCATCTACCTAGGAGTGAAATTGCTAGCAACTTCCTGTTTATGTATTTGAAGAACTGCCAGACAACTTTCATTACAGTGACAGCCATGAGGAGTATAGGCTTAGACAGTTGTTTTTGTTGTCATTATACAAAGATTATGTGTTTTGAGAAAGAATAGCTTGGAGTTGAAGTTTCCTTCTTGTCACATCACTTTGGGGGACATAATGCATACATGATGTCATTAGTAATGTTAGCCTTCATCACTTGGTTAAGGTGGTGCCTGTCAAATTTCTCCAGTGTACAGTAACTATTTCCCATTCTCCTAGATAGCACGTAGCAAGAAGAGCACTCACATGTTTCTAATTTCCCTGAAAGTCAGTGGCATTTGCACATGGTAGGCTGAGTGTCCTGATGGGGCTGGTGGGAGGGCTGGAAATGAATAGAGTTACCACTGACCCCATTTCTGCCTGTTTTCTGGGGTTTCCTGTCTGCTATCCCACCCTGCCCCCCAATTTTACATGAGAGAACCGTGTTCTCTTCTCTCATGAGGTGAGATGAAATCCTCATGCTGCATCTGTCTGACAGGTCACTGGAGCAAGAAACAGGAGATGTCCCTGCATCCTGGTGCTAGATCCAAACAAGTAATTCTGGGATGCTCTCATTTCCTGTGTACGTCACCTTACCCTTTTAGCCTCACTTTGAACACAGATAATTCTGTGTGGGCTCTTTGCTGTGGGGTAGTAGTGTCAAGGGGCACAAAAGCAGGTGGAGACAGAGTGCTTGGTGCTTGATCCAGCACTCAGGGCATGGGTCTCAGTGCTTGTGCTTCTTGATCTACCATTCTTGTCATCCTGCACTTCCCAACTTTCTGTCCTGTCTCAGGGAACCCTGACACTTACTTTCTGTTTACATCTCCTAGAGTCAAAGGGGGCAGAGGCAAAGGGATAGTGAAGGGGGAAAAGACAGAGACAGAAGTGGACTTTAGAGGACTTGTTGTTTCTGTTCTCCTCCAAGGAACATAAATAGGCAAAAAAGGAAGGAAATCTCATCCTCTTCCCTTTTGTTCCACGTGAGGTCATGTTCCCTCATCTCTTCCCACAGTTCACCTCAGAGACCTACTAATCCATGTGGCCATCGTCCCAGCTAGGCCTCATGGCCCAAAAGACAGTATCTCATCTGTGTCATCTTATGTTTTAATATGAGGATTTGCTGAGTGAGTTACCATACAGCACAATGCTGGGAAAATTTATAATCATCATCTTTCAAATGGGAAGCTGCTGGTTATATTGTGGGGAGGGTCAGAAGTAGAACCTTATTCTAATCCTACAACTGATCTGGGGAGGGTCTTAGTTTCTGTGAACTGGAACTTGGTCATCTGTGAAGTGGGTCTCATGCTACCCTCTTATCAGTGCTGCCCTGAGAGGTAAATGATAAAACCTGTAAAGTGCCTATGGGGGAGGTATTAGGACTTCTGCACATACCCTGGCCCACCTACCTCTTCCCTCTCAGAGAGAATATGACGTTGACTAAACCTAAGAACATTAATTACTACATAGAGAGACTCTGAAAAGGGTACCATCAAGAGCTGAAATATACTCCCATTACCTGTGAGCTTTGGGCCAGTTCTGAATTACAGAATGAGTTATATGTCAGAGATAGGAGACAGAAGAAAATCACTACACCATTTCCCATGATTGCATCTCCCTTCCTGTCCCTCCAGTTTACCATATGTTTTGACACTGAAGGCACAGTTTTCCATTGATTCCAAGGTGGAAGGGACAGTACAGGGCAAGATGACATGGATGCTGGATAGAAGTCTGGAGCCAGGGGGCCAGACACATCCCTGACAACAGAAGATTGGGTGAGTCACATACCCTGTGTTGGCCTCATTCAAGCACAATGATGCCCTATTACAGGGGCCTGAGCTTTGTCTCAGAAAACTTAGTTTAAACCTAAAAACTGTTGTTAAAGTTTGCTTGTTTTTTGTTCTGAATCTCAGTGTGGCAGGCAGAATTCTAAGATGACCTAAAATGGCCCTCACCCTTAGGTAATTCTTCTCCCCTTTAAGTGTGAGTAGAACCATAAACTACAGTAAAATGTCACTTATGTGATTAAGGTCTTTTAGTGGCAAGAAGGAGGTTATATGAGTGGGCCTTGATATAATCAGTTAAGCCCTTTAAAGATAGAGAATTTTATCTGCCTGTTCAGATGAGGGGAAGGCATATTCAAAGCACAGAGACCCTTTGTCACACCATTGATGGTGGGAAAAGGAAGGAAGCTACATGGCAGGAATATGCACTATTCCCTAGGAGCTGAGAACATCCCCAGATGACAGCCATCAAGGAAATGGGCTGTTGTCCAATAGCTATGAGGAAATAACTTTTACTTGCAACAATAAATGATTTTGGAGGTACTTAAATACTGTGTCTGGTTTAAATTGAAATTGTGGAGTCAATTTCAATTTTTTTGCCAGCAATTCCAGATAAGACCACAGGCAAGGGCATAATTCCACCTTGATTCCAGCCTCGAGAGACCCTGAACAGAAAATAAGGTCATACATGCCACGCCAGATTTCTGACCTAAAGATTTGTGAGCTAATGAATGAGTACAGCTTCCAGACACTAAATTTATTGTCACACACATACAGACATTTAATATATTCTAGTTAAGTTAGATCTGTATTGATTTTTTTGAGACAGAGTCTCACTATGTTGCCTTCGGTAGAGTGCTGTGGTGCCATAGTTCACAGCAACCTCAAAATCTTTGGCTTGAGTGATTTTCTTGCCTCAGCCTCTCAAGTAGCTGGGACTACAGGTGCCTGCCACAACACTGGACTATTTTTTTGTTGTAGTTCTCATTGTTGTGTTCAAACCCACTAGCCCTTCTTTATGTGGCTGGCACCCTAAGCACTGACCTACAGGTGCTGAACCTGTAGATACACCACTATGATAACAGCTTTACTAGTGCTTAGGGGTGTTGAAGGTTATAAATACATTCATTTCGGTATTTAAATGCATTCACCACATTTTCTGAATGGACAATGGGCTATTTATTAATCACTTACAAAGCCCATTAAAGATTTATTATTGTCAAATATGTCAGCTTTCAAACATTTAAAAATATTTAGTAAATACAATAATAGGAAAACATGTACACAGCCAAGGGATAAAGTAAAACATGATAGAGTGGGTGTTCCAGGGTAACATCTCTGATTGTCTAACCTCCAGGGGGAACCACTATCCAAAATTTGTTTTATCATTCTCATGCTTTGTTCCACATTTTTATGGAGGAACAAAACAAATAATTACTGTGCATAGTTTAAATTATATGTACATAATATATTTATATAGTAGGTATTGAACTTTTTTCTTTGAAAATCATGTCTCTGAGGTGTCTCTAAATAGGCAACTATGGGGCTATGTTGATATTTAGCCATTCTGCTATAACAGGCTTTGCACACTTTCCCAAGACTCTGCTGAGGAGACCTGACAGGGCAGCAGCTGAAGGGGCCTCTCTTGCATCTCCCATAGATGTTGCCCAGTGTCTCTGCTGAAATACAATGTGCCACTTCATCCTCCACCAGGAGTGTGTGGAATTCTCCTGACTTCACAGTTTCATTTTAAACTGGACACAATGTAAGTGCAAACTCACTGATCAGGTTTTCTTGTCAGCTCTAGTCTTATTCCAAGACATATCCTGAGGGAGCATCATTGTCCTCGATTTAGAAATGTACATGTGAAATATGCTGTTTACATTGGAATAGATTGAAAGAATGAAGAGTAATCTAACATTGCAACAATTGGATATTTACCCACTAATAATGTCAGAAAACTCATTATTGTACAGATTTGGAAAAAGAGAAGCTCTTTGCCTTATAGTTGAGTGGGATGTACAATAGTAAGAACATTATGGATGTGAAAAAGTAATTATTAAAAATGTTCTGGGCGGCTCCTGTGGCTCAGCGAGTAGGGCGCCGGCCCCATATACCAAAGGTGGCGGGTTCAAGCCCGGCCTCGGCTGAACTGCAAAACAAAAAAATAGCTGGGCGCTGTGGCGGGCACCTGTAGTCCCAGCTACTCGGGAGGCTGAGGCAAGAGAATCGCTTAAGCCCAAGAGCTGGAGGTTGCTGTGAGCAGTGTGACGCCACGGCACTCTACCCAGGGCGATA
>CAUYON010055128.1:0-23765 GCA_963573935.1 Arctocebus calabarensis
GGATGACCAGAAAACAGTCTTTGTGTTTGCCTCAGGGTTGCCCAAATCTATTGCTTTTTCTGTGAAGGCAAAAGCCAGTTTAACCCATTAGTGGCTTACTTGAATGAGATGTACATGAGACTTACATGTGGGGATTTCTAACCCCACAATCTAGTAGGGCAAGCAGACAAGTAAATGAATATCTACAAAGAAGTGTAACATGCGGATAGAGGTGTTTTAGCATGCCCAGAGAAGTGCAGGGGGTGGGGAAACATTCGTCCAGCTGGGGATAGGGTCTTAGAAGACTTCCTAGAGAAGAAATTGCTGAATGCCAGTCTTAAAGGGTATGTATAAATTAGCCAGATGGATTCAAGGAAATAAAATTCTTGGCAGAGGAAATATCACGTACTTATACATACGGCTTTTAATTCTCCATTGTATCAGTTAGAATTGTGTTCAGCTTTGAATAACAGAAAACTCTGGTATCCATAGCTTAAGCAAATAAAAGTTTGTTTCACAGACTAAATTTGAAGAGAAGTGTAGCTAATGGCATCAGGATTTTTATGTATTTCTGAGATACCCTGGGTTTTTCCTTCATGCTTTGTTGCTTTATGATTGAAAAAGGCTGAAGCTTTGGTTATTTTATCCATGTTCAAGCATGAAGAAAGGGTCAGAAGAAGGGCTATGTCTCTATTAATCAGGAAAGTAAGCACTTTGCCAAGGATCACCCACCATCACTACTACCACCATCCCAAAAGACTTTATCCTTGTGACTCATATGTTTGAGCAGGGCTGCATGGACACCCCTAACTTCACCATAGGTTAGATACAAAATATTAGCTCTTTAAGTAAGGAAAGTAAGTTGAGAATGACTACCAAGTCAACCAATCAGTAGTATCTGCCAGACACATAATATCATTTGCCTCTTTTTAGTAAGTTTATGAGTGGGTATCATTAGCTCCACTTTATAGAAGAAACATTTGGAGAGTGAGGTGATACCTAAAATCACAGAGCTATACATTTATTTAGTGATAACAAAAATGAAAGCTAATATTGATTGTATGTGTGCTTATTGCACTCCAGCCTCTGTGCTAAGCACTTGTATGCATCCTAGCATTTCTCCTTAAGCAGTCGTATGAGGACTACCCATGTTATAGATGTATCTGAGTAACCAATCTGAGGTATAAGGAAGTTTTGGCATAACTTGGGCAGGAACACAAAGCTGGCATTACAGCAGAGACAAATTCTACTTCCGTTCTCTGGAATGTCAGCCTGATGCTATTTTTGCCTCTTCTATCAAAACTTTCTCCCAGGGGATCCAGCAAATGTGCTATCTTACTGAAGTTGCCCCTAGCCTTTAAAGCTCCCCCATGCCCCTGTTACTTGTTTTTATTTACATGACCAATTCTTGTTGCTTCAGTATTGCTTTTTATGGACACAGAATCTAACAACACATTATTTCAAATGTCCTGCCATTATGAATGCATTTCCTTTCATTGTAATAGCACCAACAATAATGAATATATTTTGTATCTGTGCAGATGTCACTGGGGTTTTCAATGATCTATTCTAATTTATGTTGGAAAATGAATACTTAAAGTATTGCCCAGGCTCCCATTATTCCGGAGGAAATGAGGGACACCCTATGTGTGTCCATATGTTTTTGCATTCATGTAGCAGATAGAATGTTTTGGTCAGAATGAATTGTGGACCTGAAATGAATGTCTCTCTAGCCCTCTCCCAGAAGGGCACATTGGAGGTAATTTGCTGTGCCTATCAGCAAACCTGTGCAAGCAGATTTCTTTGTCAGTGAGTGTTTGGGCCTATTTAATGGGCATAAATTGTAGTCAAATTTCATTACCAGGAAAAGAGGTAAAGCCCTGCTAAATGAGGCATCCAGGTTTTGGGGTGCCCCAAGGTCTTGCATTCATGTTCATAGCCAGCAAGGGTTGCTGATATGTTTGGTGCCAGCAGTCGCCCCATCTCTCAGCCACACACTGACATAGCCTTCAACATAGAAGATGAATAGACAGAGACCTACTGGAGAGCAGAATGTGTTCAGCTTGGGATTAGGTATGTGAACAGAACTTTTATGGTGAGAGTCAGTCCAAGAGGGAGAGAGTGGTAATAGTCAAAATATGGATTGTAATAGGATGTAGCTCCTTTGTATAGAGGAGCTGGTGTGCTCAGCTATCCAAGAAGTGACCTCGTTTGAAGCAGTATATAGGCCATAATGCTGCTCTAGATTGTGTAGAGAGGATGCTTGGAGATGCATTTATGCCAAACATATTGTTTTTAGGCTTGGGGTCTTAGCAGTTAAAAGGAACCTAGAAGATAACTTATAAGACCCAATAATATGAATCCTCATGCAAAGATTCTGGGAATTAAATAGGAAGCAGGTAGTGGTAGTTTATAAAATATAAGAGTATCCGACATTCCCAGAAAACATATTCTTATGCTATGTATATTCTAGTTGTAGGTAGATCATACCTATTCCATATCTATTTAAATATTTTTTTCTATTCATCTTTTGTGTTATAACATTCATGGTATACACATGCAGTTTTGTCATATACTGTATTATGGTAAAGTCAGAGCCTTTAGTGCACGTATCACTGAAGCAATGCACATTGTACCCACCAAGCACATCCCATCATCCATCCCTCTCCCACCCCATATTTAAATATGTTAAATATGCAGGAGTTGCCCCATAATAAAAATTGACTGCTCAGTTTAGGGTTACTAACTTGTAAGAATTACTGACTTTGTAATCGCTAGGCAAATTGAAAAGGAATAGTGGACAAAAATTGAATTTAGGATGGGTATATGTGTGTGTAAGTGTTTGTATATCATGTATGTGTATATAGAGATTTATACATAAACCCATACGCAATATGAATATACATTGATGGATCTTAGAAATGGTTAATTTGCCTCTAACCAAAAAAATGACAAGGTTGGCTTGGGGGAAAAGCAAAATTTCACTCCATATTTTTAAGTGATCTTAAATCCCATCAGGTTTTTTATTACTAAAAATCTTCTATCAGAAAACTTGGTTGTAGAATTTCAGTATCTCTCATTTTCTGTTACACAGGGAGCACCTTCCCCTGTGAGTTTCTCTAGCCTTGATTTTTACACAGTGTATCACTTGACTCTTCTGTGAGTACCTGAAAGACAGACTTAGAAGAACTAGTTTTCCCAAATCTATCTAGAAATACAAGCTTAGATAAGACTAGTGCAATAATATTAAAGAAAAGATTGTTCTTTACTTCCTTTATGCCAAAAAACTACTATACTGAAGTTTACTATTTTACAGGAAATTCTGTAGGACCAAATATACCATTTTTTCTAGCTTTGAATTGAATCTCTGAGTCCTATATTCTCCATTTTTGCAAGTTCAAAGAGCAATAATGCCTGCTGTATCCCCTAAAAGAAAACAGTAGGAGGCAAAGACCTTCAGAGCTGTGCATGTCTGAGCAGTCTGCCCCACCCTTCGCCATTTCCTCAAGGACAATGATTTGAAGCACTTTTTATTTTTGCCCTGGGGCAGGGTTAGTCTTGCTTCAATCTAGAAAGGCTGTCTGAAAAGGGGCGCAAAAATGAAAATGCAGATAGAAACTGTCTCTTACAGGGCTGGCTTCATATTTCTGTGGACAGAGCTCAGAAGAGAAATGCAGTTTGCCATCAAAGCAGCTTTGAGTTAGATTTGCAGAGTACAAAAACCAGACTCCACACCCCTATTGGGGTCACAGCTCATCCTTTATGGTTAGGAGCAGGAGTAAAAACACAGTATCAGCCTCAGGGCCTTCAGTTTGCTGCTGTCTGCTCCATTAAGCTAGCAGGCACGCCTGGGAACCAGCCTGGATTGTCTTCCTGCAGAGCTGCCCATCTTAAGAGAGTTCCTCTAGCAAATGTGCCTTCAGGGGACTATATAACTGAGCAAAGTAATTTGCATTAATTTGTCCTACACATGTCTTTTGCCTCCTAAAATAGTCAAGCCATATGCATATACTATGTAGTATAAGTTTCTAGCCTCTAAAGAGCTGTACTAATAGTGTGCTTTAAGATGATAGAACCACATGGGAGAGGACCAGCCCCAGAGAGAATGTAGTGTTCTGTTTCCTGCATGGAGTAACGTGTACTTCTCCTGACATTCTTTTGTTATTGCTATTTTTCCTAGCCATAAAACAAATTCAAGATTTTTTTTTTCTTTCTTTGAGACAGCGTCTCACTATGTTGCCCTGTGTAGAGAGCTATGGTGTTACAGCTCACAGCAACCTCAAACTCTTGGGCTTAAGCGATTTTCTTGTCTCAGCCTCCTACGTGGCTGGGACTACATGCGCCTGCCATAACACCCAACTATTTTTTTGGTTATAGTTGTCATTTTTGTTTGGCAGGCCCAGGCTGGATTCAAACCCGCCAGCTCTGGTGTACATGGCTGGTGTCCTAGCCGCTGAGCTATAGGTGCCAAGCTCAAACTCAAGTGTTAAGATTTTTTTCAACAATAAATAGCACCTACTGAATGAGAACATGTCCGTGTCAAACCTGTGAATTTTCTGAAACTGTTAATCTGAAATAAAAATTAGAGTAATAACTACTGTTTATAAAGTATTTACCTTATGCTAGATTATATAATATTAAGGAATTTAATGAATGAGTTTCTCTTTAGTATTCACATCTACTCTATGATATGGGTTTTATTAGATGTTTTACAGATGAGGATACTAAAACTCAGAAAGAAAAGTGACCTTTCCATGGTTGCACCTTGTTTCCCAGTCCTTGGCTTTTAGATGGCTATTGACAATTAGAAGATTGAAGAATTCATCAAAGAGACTTCACTAGCCCTCTTCAGAGAGATGGGTTGACTCTTCCTTTCATCAGGTGGACAGGAAAAGCCACCATGCTCTGCAGAAAAAGTAATACAGATACCTGGCAAGGAGTCACAGTCTTACCCAACCTTCCTTTTAGTGGGGAACACAGGTTTTACAGTCAGTCAATTCTGGGATCCAAATGTGATCTAGTCACTGACCTGTCTGAACCTCAGTTTCCACATCTATAAAACAGAGTCATAATGCCTTCACAGAGATGCAGTCCTAATTGGACAGAGATTATATATGAATATTAATTATTATGCATACTCGTTGAATAAATTTTTAAAATACACCATTGCTTAAAATGTCATTTTACCCTGTTTGTGTCAACAAAAGTTTTCTTAGGCACCCAGGGTGTTTTGGCTTCAGCAGGAGAGTGGTTGGAAGACAGTGTTCTTCATTTTCTCAAAGGCAGGTTCTAGTAGGACTAGCTTTGCTTTTTATGTCACATCCCTCCCCCACCTCCAATGTAGGAGGTGGGCTGATGCTTTCCCTTTTGCCCTTCCTATCCTATAGGTCTCTAGAAGTATTCTCTCACCTCCCTTTTGTGATTTCCTTAAGTGCTTTTAGTGGCTGCTTGACACTAGAAAGATATTCCCAGCAGGCACTCAATTTGTAATGTTGCTTGTTGCTTGATGTGAACTTGCTGCTGACCTCTAGGAAAGCAGTGTGGGCAGGAATGGGGACTGGAGGAGGGAGCAGGACTGTACTCCAGCAAAGCAAAATGATGTATCCCTGAACAGCTGGCTGGCAGCTGGAGGAGTGGCTCTGAAGATTGCTCTCACATGTTCTGCCACCTCAGGTCTGCCAGCATGTCTGGAAGTATAATTGGTAGAGGATTATGGAATGGGTAAGCTCCCATCATCTTAAAAAACATCAGCTAAAGCACAAAATAAAGCAAAACCAAAGCTGATAAACAGAGCACCTAGCAGTACATGTTGTGATGTCTTTGTGTTATCACCATGAAGAGTGGTCTGCATGTAGCTAGAGCCAACCAATCATTCTATGGCTTGCTACCTGGGGGTCTAGACGATTCCCTTTTTTAGCCTTCTCATTGTGGTTATTTTCACCAAGGGAAAGGTGATTGAAATATAGAAAGTGAAAGAAAAATGAAAATCTTTTATATCTTCATTCCACAAATCTTCTTAGACACATGGCTGCTAATCAGGGCTATAAGTGATAAATTGGATATCAATTTATCCAAGCAGCAACCCACTATCTGGAGGAGTAAAAGACAAGTAGCTGTACTGCGTTAATATCACCACAAGAGACACCTGTGGTAGCAGGCAGTCACTGCCAGGAAAATGGATTTCACATTAAGGGCTATGTGCCCAATCTTGTGTGACACTCTTGAGCTGTATGGGCTTATCTTCAAACCACACAACCAAGACTTTAAAGAGGTTTCCAGTGTCTGCCACTGTTCACATCATCCATCCTAAGCACTTCAGTCCTGCTTACGTTGCACTCCACTTCCGGGCATTTGTAAAGAATTGCTTGTTTGTGGACGTGGCTAACTTCTCTGCCAGATCTGTTGCCAGTCTTCCATCGGTGGCAATTGCTCGTGGTTATTTGCTTGAGTAAGCTGCTTCCAGCTCGCTTGGTCTCACCAGTCCTCATGGTCCTCCATTTCTGCTGCTTCCCCGTGAATAGTATAATGCCTGAGGTCCCCTTGGCCCTACAAGCAGGACCTAGATTTCGTGAACCTGAGGGTGGGTGATGGGTAGTCTGTGTGGCTGGAGTAGTCAGCACAATCTTCGTGAAAGACATAGATTTGAAGGCAGTTTATGATTTAAGAAAGAGAAAGGATATGGATACTCCACACTGGAGCAAGAGAGAGCCTTGTTATAACTTAACAGTTGTTCATACCATCATTGTGAAGGAGGATTTTAGAACTGGAGCTGGCACAGAGATTTAAGGATTATCTGTGGATTTCAATGCTGTTACTGTTCTTTACCAAAGGGGAATAGAGGGAGTTGGAGTGAAAGAAAGAAAATAAAACCTCTGGTATAGAGTTGTATCAGATTTGTGCAGTCACACAAATCTGCTCTCTTTCTCCAGACAGTACATTCCTATGCTGGGCCTAATTTGAGAAACTGTTGTTTGGACCCCTAACAAGAGTGCCCTTTGCAGCCATGTTGTAACCATTCATGCCAATTAAAATGAATAAGAGCTAAATGAGTAATCATCTTGCCTTTCACATAGACTAGTCGTTCCAAAACTTTGTTGCTAGACTCTTATAGTTAGTCAGACTCCATTCCCAAAGCCTGGTCTTCCTGTCCTCTTCAGTGGACAAAAGAGGCATGTAATTAGCTGCCAAAGGCCTTATCCCACCAGGGCTCCGAACACTGTCAGAAACCAGATTTGGGGGAGAGAGCTAGAGATAAGGAAGGAAATAAGCTTTGTCTTTTCAGCTGAACATAAAACTAGCTTTACTTAAACTCCTGTACACAGATTATCACTCTTCTTTTTAACTCCTTTTTTCCTTGCATATATTTTAGCCAAAGACCCTAAAAAATAGTTTTTATAGAGGAGTAGCTTTATTGTCTCACAGCAAATGGCTTTTAATTTAAAAACAATTCCCAAAAGAATTCTTTTATCTTTTCTCCAAAGTGGTTAGCTGAGATATTTATTTTGTTGCATTCTCTTCCTCCTACCCTCTCTGCTGGGCTGAGTGAAGACTGAAAAGGAATGTTTTAAATAGTAAGTGGGTGGGGAAAGCAACAGATCTATATACGCTTTGTGTTAACTTCTTATGCTAGTGTAGAAGAGCTATCTGATACACTTATTCTTCTATATTAAACTTGAGGGACATTATGCAAGAGGTTTAGAACACATTTCATCTCAGGAGAAAGAAGGGAACAGAGCAGCATAGTGAAAGTCTGGTATATGCAGGGCACCGTATTGTATATCATTTCATGAGAAAAGTAATCACTTAATAGCATTTACCATGTCCTAGATGCTTTTTTACCTTATTAAGAACTTGGGAATCATTAATTGCATTTTACAACTGAGGAAATTGAAACTCTAGTGGAGTAAGTTTTGCCCAGGAGAACCCGGCTAATAAGTGAAAGGTCTGGATTCAGACCTTTGTTTTTCTATTGTTTCCTGTTCTTCCTAGTCTGAAAGATGAGTGTGAGAGTTCTCACAGCAGGGAACCCAGCCATTCAGATTGTTGATAGCTGTTCTTCCATGAGGCCGTCTTAGAGGGTAACCTTACTCGATTCTAAGAGGCACATTCTCCTGGTACTCCTTGGGGTATTTGCACTGTTCCCTTTGGCTGGGCCCTATAGTTGAGCCAATGAAGAGCAATTGCGTTCCAAGTATCGTAAATCTTATTACACCCAATTTATATTGAGACTGAACCATAAACAGGTTCTTCTGCATATAGATGAAACAGTCCTGAAGTGGCAGGATTTATGTCATTTGGTGTCACAGTAGTGCTGACTTTAGGAAGAATTGAGAGTAGGGCAAAATGTGTCTTTAATAATCCTATCTGCTTCCAGCTCCCTCCTAGTCCTGACCCTTTAAAGATTATCATTTCTCTTTCTCCAGCAAAACTTAACCTCATCCCATCAGTTTCTAAGATGACACCTGGCTCATCCATAACCTCTTCTACGCGCAAGTGGTTTATAGTGGTCTCATGGCATATTCTTGTCTTACAGTATGTACTGATTTTTAAATCCAGTGGTTCTACCAAAAGAAACCTTTTAAGTGCAGTACCTTTGACCAAATAAATTACTTTAAGAGGGACTTTAGGCCTAATGGCTATATGGGAGAAGACCTTTGGGAAGTGGCAAAGTCCTTGTTGTTTTTCATGCTCTTGTGTTGGCTATCTGTTACCGACAACAGTACATAGAATAGCTGTTTGAGTTCAGAGAACTAGGCTTCTTCAGTCTTGAGATTGGGCAATGGCATGCAACGGGTCGTAGGCTGCAGTGCTTAAGGTCCTTTCTTTTCTCTGCTGTGGCTCTCCAATTTAGCGTTCTCATGTGTTTTGGGTTTGGAGCCATCTAGTGATGACCAGACTAGTGCACTCCCTCATTGACAGCACTGAACTGAAGTCCAAGGAAAGCTTGGCCGAAAGTTGATTGGATGTGGTATTCATCTCCTTGACTATATACATCAAGCAGCCTTCTTCCAGGAAGGGTAGATTCCTGTATTACAGACCTATTGGCTATCTTAAGATCTTTTGGAATATTGGGGGTGGGGTGCAAGTGGGGATAATTTTCTTATCTTCTTTTCCATTTCCTGAGGAGACTCATAATAAGAATGTTTACTGCAGGGGCAGGCCTATTTGAGTAGTAAACAGGCAGGGAACCAGGTGGTAGGAAAACAGGGACCTCATTCCCTTCTATAAACATCTACTTTGCAGTTTTACTCTCAGAGAAGACATGCTGGCAGAGATGCCTTCATTAACTGGGCACAAGACATATCCTCATGCTTTCCTGTTTTCCAATTTTAGAGCCCTCTCACTGCCTGGGGCATGAGCCTTAGACATTCAGACCAGTGAGTCTGGCTTTGGCACAGAGGGACCCCTAGGCTCTGCTCGGGGACATTTACTCCAAACCCCCTAGCATCATCACCTTGGCAGCCGCATTACTCTTCCAATCTGAGTCTCAGATCTGTGCTAATGATATAATCACATTTGAGCAACCTAATGCCTGCTAACCCCCACATAGGCTTTAAATTGAGTTACCACTGGGTGTTTGTTTTCTTATTTTTTTCTCGAAACATCTGTTCATGCTGTCTTGGGAGCATCACACAGAACACAGCCTGAATATTTTAAGCATAGCCCTTGTTCCCATTTTGAGGTACTGGCAATGTGGTAGACACCATATGGAGTCCTAACACCCATTCTCATCTCCTGTTCTTTCCCATCTACATCCCCTCAACTTAAGAGACACTTTAAGCATGATGCATGAAGATAAGCATGAGGAGCTGCTGATGAAATACTTTTCTCTTGGTGAACCCTCTCACACTTTATCTCCAACCATTAAGAACTTTTCACAGCTCCCGAACATGCAGAGCTGTTTCACAACTTCAAGAGTTTGCTTAAACTCTTCACCTGGCACATCCCCACCTGGGGTTCTCTTCACCTGGCACATCCCCACCTGGCCCCATTGTCTTCCTGGAAAATACTAATCCATCTGTCAACCCTGAGTGTTAAAGCTTTTTCTGCTCTGTAGGTGGAATTTACCACCTCTTCTCTTATAGCACACAGCTACATTCTTTGTCAGATTGTGAGCTCCTTAAGGGTAGACACCCTATCAGATTCATCACTGCAATACATCACTGGGATGTGGTTTGGGCCCAGGCACTGGGAGGTGAAAGAGAAGCCATTAACTTTGGGTTGGGAGCAACACTACTATAAAACCAGTTGAATTTGTTTGCATGCTCATTATTTGTTAGACAGTGTGCCAAACACTTTACATCCATTATCTCATGTAATACTTACGTCAACTCTTACAGGCAAATCCTGATATTTCCCCTTCCTGAGTTGCCCCCCCACACACATATACACATCAGCATTTGTCTTTCTCTGTCCCAGGATCCTGCTTTGTTTCCTACATATCTGTGTCTGAAAGTATTTGTTTACTTGTTTATTCTCTCCTCTCTGGAAATTAAGCTCCATGAGAACAGGGCCTCATTAGCCTTTTTCACTGCTGTAATGTACCTATTATAAGGCCTAATATGTCATGAGTACCCAATACATATTCATTTACTGAAAGAGCAAATGAATTAATAACTACCCATTTCACAGATAAAGAAACTGAGGCACAGAAATGTTAAATAGCTTTGCTTGAAGTCACACAGGTCAAAGTTGAAGGATTTGGGTGGTAATTGTAATGCCATTCCAAACTGGGTGATTTTAACTTACTACACTACTTCCTTTAGGAGTTCTTCAAGAAGACAGATTTTAGTGCTCCTAGAGAAAGGACCACTTTCCTGCTGGACACAGTTTCTGCCTTGAAGATCTGCCTTCCCCACCTTTCACCTCACCAGCTACATCCCTTCTCCTAGGCCCAGGCAGATTATGAGAGCTACATGTGCCACATGCCAAATATATCTTAAATGCCAGTCATGTTGCTAGATGCTGGGGATAAAATGGTGAATGAGAAACAAATTCAGCCTCCAAGGAGCTCATGGAAAAAGACCAGCATTTAAAATACAGCCATGCTAAGGCACTCCAAAGCCCTGGAGGTTGCAAAGGCAAAGCAGGGATTTATCAGATCACCTCCATCACAGGTCCCCTCAAGGCAGATAAGGGGACATCATTTTAATTCAGATGTCATCCACTAGTACAGTGGTTCTCAACCTTCCTAATGCCTTGACTCTTTAATACAGTTCCTCATGTTGTGGTGACCCTCAACCATAAAATTATTTTCATTGCTACTAGCAAATTATGAAAATAATTTTATGGTTGGGGGTCACCACAACATGAGGAACTGTATTAAAGGGTCAGTTGGGAAGGTTGAGAACCACTGTTCTAGTAGGTACAGTGAAAATAAGCTAAAATTATGAAAGATACTTTCTATGTGACCTAATTAAAAGAGCAAAACCTTGGTATCTTTCACCTCAAAACAAATGAGATTGAAACTGAAACCCATATCTGACTCAGGGACACTCTGTCCTAAGTCCAGGAGAAAGTGTCTTAGCAGCAGGCCCTGTTGCACAGGTTCTTGCTAAAGCCTGTAAGAACCAAGGTGAGAATCTGAGGAAAATGGCCACCTTGCCACCAGGTTACAACAGGAAAGTCATACTCTGGCCACAGTTGTAAAACATGAAAAAATTCTAGCTATGCTTCTTTTTTATTAAAAGACTATTTGGATCCCCATAGCAGGGAGGAAGTTCTCTAGGAATTGGTTTCCAAACTAGAGGAGGAATCTGTCAAGGCCTTAGAAAATCTTGAATAATAAGATACCAGTTGCCACCTCTGTGACTGATAATAGGGCATTATTGTTATAATAACCTGGCTGGATAAATGCAGCCAAGCTAACTTCACAAGCCCCCTCATATGCTGTCTTCTGTCATCGTTGAGTCCCCTGCCCAGGGATCAGACAAGGGCCAGGCCGTGGTTATAGCTGAAGCTCTACCTAGCTATGGAACCTTGGCGTGTTACTTCATTTCTCTGCCCCTCATTTTCTTCAGCTGTAAAATGGAGTGTTAATGCTGTTACACAGAGTTATTATGGAAACTGACTGTAAAAATCTTGGTAAAATGATTAGCTCAGTGTCTAGCAAACAATACTAACATCTGCTTATAATATATTATCGTCCTCTTTTAACATATGCTAGAAAAGGGTCTCCAAGCTCAGTTGTATGATTTTTCTACTTTCAGTCACACCTGCCACCATCATTAACTCAAGTTCTACTTGAGGGAAAGGGGATTTATGAATTAACCACCTCTTTACTTCCATCTTGACCTGGATAACTAGATACCATTCTCACCTCTGTCCCTTCTTTGATCATTAGGATGAGAGGTGGATGGTTAAAGTCTTAAATCCAAGCCTTTAGAACAACTCCCAGCTTGGTTATAGGGGGCTGAAAGTTGCCAAATGTGCAGCTGTTTTATAGGGAAGTCAAATGAGAACATTTCCTCATCGAGATGAATTGGTTCTTCAAGTTCCTATATTTAGGGAGAGCTGGACATAAGCTTTGTCCTCAGTGGCAACAGCATTCTCTGTCCATCAGCCACATCTGTCCTTTACCACCACAGTAAGACTTCCAAAGGCTTAGTCATTTTTAAGACTAATCATTATTTATAATACCATTTAATTCACACATGGAGCCCAGTGGTTATATGGGCCTGACCATTGCAGAACAGAAATGGTACCTGAGTTCACCTGTCAAAGTAAACTATTCCTGGGCATTTTCTCCAAGACAAGCAACAGCCTATAGTTTGCTTGGGAAAGTTTCTAGAACAGTAATACTCTATGGGATTGTTTTGATCATTCACTTTCAAAAATATTTGTTGACGTTTCTCTAGTGCCTAGCACATGACCAGATACTGTTGATATAGCACAGAACAAAATTAGCCACCTCAAAATAATTTTAGATGGTGAGAATTCTATGAAGAAAATACAACAGTTTAAGTACAGGGGTGGGGTGGCTACTCTAGATTGCTTGGACAGGAACAGCCTCTAAGAAGGTGACCTTAGACTGAAGCCTGAATGTTAAGGAGTCATTCAGTCCAAGATGTAAGGAGAAGAGCTTTGAGACAGAATAGCAAAGCACAAACTTCAAGAGAGGAACAAGCTCAGCTTATTTGAGGTACAGAAAGAAAGCCTATATGGCTAAAATATGTCATAAATAGAAGGTGACAGGGGCCAGCATTTGTAGAGATTTGTAGGCTATGGGCTTTATTCTAAGGGTTATAGGAAGCCACTGATGGATTTTTAAGTGGGGCAGTGATATTATCAGTGTATATAGTAAAAATACTACACTGAATGAAGTTTGAAAACTGGGTAATAGCGATTTAATAACAGAAGTATGAAGACCAGTCAGGAGGCAGCTGCAATAGTTCAAAAAACAGATGGCAGCCCCAGTGAAAAAGAGGAATGGACAGACACAGGAGAGGTTGTGCAGGGTGAGGAAGCTGGACATTCTACTAGACTCAGTGGTATAGAGATAGATGGTGCTCCTAAGGTTTTGAGCACAATGCTTGGCACATGGAAAGCATTCTCAGTACATCATAGCTGTTACTGTTATTCCCAGCAAATGGCCTGTACACCAAGAGAATAGGTATGGGAAGCAATCTTGAAATGACAGCATGATTCCTATAGTGTTTGGGCAACAACCTAGTGTTGACTGTCTCTCTCTTTTTATTAATATATTGTAGTCTCACAGGCAGTGGGGGTTGCAGGTATGGTGGTGCATTCAGGAGGCAGAAACTGACTTCCAGTCAATGTCACTCTGTCATCAACTCATTGCAATGACTTTTAGCCTCTCTTCGTCTTGGTTTCTTCATGTGATGTTACTAAATAACTACAAAATATGTTGAGTACTAACCATGTGACAAGTACTGTGCCAAGCTCTTTATGTATTTGCCAAATATACATTAATCTCAGTTCATCCTTCCAGCAACTCTTTTGGGTAGGAACTAAATTACTAAATTTCCTTCCATTTCCAAGTAAGAACATTAAACTCCTAATTTCACAGCTAGTAAGTGACAGAGCTGTGACTCAAACCCAGGTGTTTCTAACTCCTAAATCCATATTCATAATCCTCTACCATATGAAAAGTAACACTTGGTCTTTAAGGTTTGATGTGCTTCCAACTTCCAACTTTCTACAACTTCCCGACCTCAATTCAGGGTCATCATGGGACTCAAAGTTTCTGAGAACCATTCATTAATCATTCTTTCTTTCTTTCTTTTTCACTCTTTCCCCTCCCCCTTCTCTCTCTCTCTTTTTCTCTCTCTCTCTTTTTCTCCCACCCACCCCCTCTCTCACACATAGACACAGTCTACAATTCATACAGAGATTAGAGATTAATGTTAAGTATGTTTATTTATTGATCCTTTCCCCCTCTCTCTTTGGTAACTTGTAAGATAATGGTCTCGGAAACAACAGGAAATTTGAAGTCCAGCATTTTATTAAATCTTATGTTTAAGATTTCTGTGGAAGGAAACTGCTTCAGTGATTTGGTTTCCATTATTCAGATGCCAAGAGAAGATGAGGAAATTGGGTCAGGTGGATTTCCTAAAGATACAGGAGCAGGGAAGGTAAACCCTTCGGTTATTTTTTGCTTCTAACTTCTCACCTCCTGAAGTTGCCTGGGCCCTAATAGAGGGTATGGGAAAGATTTTTTTCAGCCTTCACCACAGGAGATCTTCAGTGATGTGAAATCTGCAGCACTGGGAAGGAAAGGGAGGTTGGGGAAGGCCAACATAAAGGCAGAGAAAAGGGAGAACCTAACTGTCCCCATGGCATTTTCCTCTTGAAACCAAATAACACAGAAATTGCACAGAGGAGGAACAGATAGACACACACACGCACATCACACGCACTCATTCTATTCCATGCTAGGTACACTTCAAGACGGCCAGGGTGTGGGGGGAATGGGCATTTTCATACCTGTATGAGTAATGATTGTAAATCAGTATAAGAAGATTTCCAGAAGGCAGATTACCAATAAAATGTCACATGCCTTTAAAAACACATGTTCTTTGCTTTTTAGAGAATATCTGATTTTAGGACTGAGGCAGGAAATATATATAAGATAAGCCTGAAGGATCTTAGAAAGTAGGGAATTGGGGAAGTCCTCAAAAACAAAAAACAAACCATGTGAATAGCATTATGTCAAAAAAACACAGAAGCTAACTAAAAGAATTTCCAAAGGCCAAAGATGTATAATCTGAGCCTCAAAATAAGTAGCTGGGGGTTATAACTCAAAATATAAAATAAATCTTCATGAGTCCATACAATATAAACAAATGATTGAATAAATAAATAAATGAAGGAGAAGATACAATCTCATGTTCAAAGTATTTCATATAATTTATGTAGATATTCCACCTTCAGGAGAAAGAGCCTAACTCCTCACTCTTAAGTGTGAGCTGCTCTTAATGACTTGTCTCCAAGGAGTGCACTATGGGAAGGCAGAGAAAAGAGGAGCTTTAGCATGGAAACCCAACAAGCACTACCTTAGCCAGGTAACAAAGGTCACCCTCAACAGTGCTGAGTCCTATTGATAATATGAATCCTTAATATGATGTAATGATAATGGGTTTTCCACCCAAAGTCCATAACCATGGGCTAATTGTGAGAAAAAAAATCAGATAGCTCCCAACTAAGGAACATTTTGCAAAATACCTAGTCAACACTCCTCAGAACCGTTATGGCTATCTGATAAACAAGATGATTCTGAGAAACTGTCACAGCCAAGAGGAACCACAGGAAACATGACTAAATGCAGTATCCTGGGTAAAATCTGGGGGGGGAAAGGACATTAGGGAAAAACTAGGGAAATCAGAATAAAATACAGACTTTAATATTAACACATCAGTATTGGTTAATGTAACAAATGTAGAATGCTCACATTAGACACACTTAATAGGAGAAACTAGGTATGGAAATACTGTGCTGTCTTGTAAATCTAAAGCTTTTCTCAAAATGAAAACTTAAAAAACAAATGTGCCTTTTGACCCAAGAGTTTCCCTCCTAGGAATTTTTCTTTAAAAATAATTAAGAATGATTTATCCACAATGATGTGTGTCAACAGAGGCATAGGTAATGGTGAAAAGGTAGAAAAAACTTAAATGTCCAATATTAGATATGACAAATCCATACAATTCAATCATGAATCATAATCTTATAGAAATATATCTCTTGATAAGTAAAGATATTCATGATTGAAAGAGCCTGTGAAGTATGAACCAATTTCATGAGATGTTTATTTTTATATCTGTATGAAAGGAGTAGGAATATGAGCGAATGTGTTTCAGTGTATTAATGATGATTGTCCCTGGTGGGTAACACTCTGGGTTTCTTTTCTTTTTATAAAAGCGATACCTGCTTGTTACAGAAATTAAAAAGCAGTAAAAAAGAAAAGTTACTTTTTAAAATTTTTTTAAAAGGCCAGAAATGATTCTATTCTAAATTCAGTAGCAGCAAAAGACTCAGTCCTGAAGAATAGCGTTCTGAGAGCAGATAGGACACTGGCACCCGCATACAAGCTTGCCTGTTCTGTTGAAGCACCTCCCTATAGCAGGGCACTGCCTGAGCAGGCCTGCTGGCTCCTTTTCACCTTCCACAGAAGCCGGCCACCACCCACACAGGCCCTGCCAAGTGTAAGGAAGTAGCCACATATAAAAACAGTAAAGAGGCTTTCATATGAAGGCTAAAACCCAATTATAGCACAAGAATACAGGGAAAAGGGAAAGGGAGGGGAGGGGAGCGGGGAGGATGGGTGGAGGGAGGGCATTTAGTGGCATCTTAGCAGGGTACTGGTGAAACTTATTACAGGTAGAGTATCAATGTCTTTATATAGTGATCAAGAAAATGCCATGAAGGCTATCTGTAACAGTATGATCAAAATATTTCTGATTGTATATGAAGCACATTCTGCTCTATGATTGCACCAATGTACACAATTATGATTTAATAAAATTATTTTAAAAAAATGGTAGCTCAAAGGAAGATTTTCCCTTTTAGAAGAGGGGTCAATTTCCCCCTCTTACGTGAGCAGAGCTGTCCCTACCTCAGTTTCTACACACAAAGCCTCCTTCCCTTAGTAAGAGTAACCTCAGGCAAACTAGGGTGAAATAGAAATGCAGATTTTTAAAAAATGTTTATTTTGTATGGGCAATGAATGTAATCCTAGCTCCATCTTTTATTGTTTCTTAGAATGAAGATTTGTAGACACTGACATTCTCCAATATCAAAGAACATTTCCGGGAGGGCCAGTAAACAAAACCACTGGGGCAGGAAGGAAAACACAGCCTTTTAACAAAGGTTTGCATTAAAAGTAACTTCAGGTTAGACCTGATTTAACCAAAAAATGAGCTATTTAGCCTCACGCAAAACACGGAATTGATGGTGGGGGTGCGGGACTCCTCTGCCCCATGGCTGCTCCTTCTCCCACCCACGTGGGGTCCAAGGCAGGATGGTGGGTCCCAGGCAGGAGGGGGGTCCCAGGCAGGAGGGGGATCCCAGGCAGGAGTGGAGTCCCAGGCAGGAGTGGGATTCCAGGCAGGAGGGGGGTCCCAGGCAGGAGTGGGGTCCCAGGCAGGAGGTGGATCCCAGGCAGGAGGGGGGGTCCCAGGCAGAAGTGGGGTCAGCATTTTCCTCTTTTCCTGATTTGTGGCTTGAGTACATTCACTTCTTTTCAGCTTTTGGTTCCAAAATAGCAGTTCCGTATTTTCATGAAAAAACAGCTGCTCCTTCACTTCTCAAAACTTGAGACCATGAAGGATTGTTGACTGAGTCAGAACAGAGTGAGGCCCCAGGGAAAGGCAGGGAGGGAGGTTCTCCTGCTGACCCCTCCCTGGAAGGAGGACAGGCCAGGGGACCTCAAATGTTGCTGCTGCTGTGAGAGGGTGGCGGTTTCCCATCCTCAAATCCTGGCTTCTGGCTCTGGCCCCTGTTCACCTCTCCCCTGCTGGGTAGCAAAAGACTCCTCTGCTTATGCCCCCAGGGCACTGTTCACATCCCTCTGCTCACACCCCACTGGACAGAATTTGACCTGGAACCACATCTGCACGACTACAGAAGGAACAAATGTGTGCCAGCAATCCTGGGTAGGAGGGTGCGTCCAGGACGTTCCCCTTTCGGGTAACTCCGATCTCTTGGCAGTTACCACCGGGCCCTGGCTTCATACAGAGGAGAGCTGTGGGGGGCATGACGCCTGCCCTCAGCCTGGGCTGCAGAGTGTGATGGGCGCCATGCATGTTAGACCCTTCCTGGGGCAGGTGAGAGGCTGACAGGTCTGAGTGTGTTGCTTTCACAGACGTGGTCACTTTCCAGACACTAGTGTCCTTTTACTTCGGGATCCTGAGTTTGCTTTCCTTGGTATAACCCATCAACTTCCAAGAATAAATTATTCAAGTCCTTGCAGAACAAAACCTATAGCTCCCCATTAGCAGTTTAGCAGTTAATAATCTCAGGTGAGATATGCATTTGTAAGTTAGTAGAAATTCAAAGCACTCCCTAAAAATTTGATTCATTAGTTATATTACTTACAAAGCAAAGTGGCCAAGCTTTCATTCAGAACCACAGAACACAGTACAATCTCGAAGGTCTGCAGGTGTCTGGCTGCCACCCTAAATGCCCCTCCTCCTTTTGTTTGGAAGCACTTGGACATTTTTCTGCATGTCAGGAGAAACAAGGGAAGGACACCTGCACTCAGCTTGCCAGCAGCTGTTGGGCAGCACTTCTTTCTGCCAGCACTCCTATTCTCCCCTCTTATTCTTCCTGGTCCAGAGAGACCACAGCACAGGCTTCGGAAGCCTTTGTGTCTTTCTGTTTTTAAGTTTAAGAACAGTTAGAACCTTCACCATCTATTATAAAGATGCTATAAGTTTCTAATGAGGTACAAAAAAAAAAAAAATAGACAAAGCACTTTGTGCAGAGAGCAGAAGAAATCCAGGTGCTATCTTTTCATCCAGGTGAATTTCTTAAGTCAGCCCCACTGCCGCAGAGATTGGCTGAAGCAGGCCCAGAGCATTCATCTCTTTGAGAGGAAGGGCGACACACAAATTGTCTGAAGGCTGACTGCACAAAGCATTTCGCTTATAAAATCATCCCTTCCCTGGCTCTCTGTTGTTTACATTTGACCAACTTTAATTTTCAAAGATTTTGTCTCCCTTTATGAGAGTGATTCACGCTCCTTGTAGAAGAATGGAATACCACATAAAAGTAAAACAGAACAGAATAGTCACCCATACTTTCATCTGAAGTCACTCCAAACTCTTGAGTACATGATTTTTTCATTCTATTGGAATAAAAATGCGTCAGATAAATGTATGTCTTTCCCCCATGTAACATTTTAGCAGGATCGCAGGTTGCTACAACTCCCTTGTAAGCATCTGACAGAGTGGTGCTTGAATGTCTCTGGCGATGTGGTGCTTGAATGTCCCTGGCGATGTCATTTCTTTTCCTCACTAATGTGCGCTCCCCTTCTGATCAGCATGGTCTCCACTCTGTCCAGAACCATCCATGGCCTTCACAAGGCCCTCGCTGCCCACGCCTCCCCCTTCATTCCTGAGCCGGGCTCAGGCCCACTCATGGTCCAGGTGGCAGTCCAGCCACCAACCCACCAAAGCAAGCTAATCAGTCCTTCAGGCTTACTTTGCTGCAACAGCAAATGCTTTCTGATTCTTAGTGCTAAGCTTTACTCTTCTATGAATTAATACTGAGGAATAAAAGTTTTCCTGCCCGTCTCTGTGGCCCTGAACCAGGCAGCATCCTTTAGTGACATGCTGGAGAAATCGCTCTGGTTCACCTCCGTGTAAAGGGATCCTTACAGTCAGAGCGGAGCCAGGTGAGCAAAGGGACAGTAAGTGGAGGGACGGAGAGTCGGGAGTGACGGCACGGCCACTGAGCTGCAGCCGGCCCTCCTCCTGCATCCTGGACGTGGCCCAGTCAGGAGTTAGAGTCCCCCAGCCACTCGGCAGGGTCACTTGAAGTCAGGAGTTTAAGACCAGTCTGGTCTACATACTGAGAGCCCTGTCTCAAAGTAAAAAATTAAAGCCCTAGGAAGGAGCCTGGTGGGCGCCCCATAGGTGGCCAGTTGGCCTTTGGTGGTGAGAGGAAGCAGTGGGTGAGGAGGGCCCAGAGGCCCAGCTGTGGGCTTCCCTTGTGGGAAGTTGTTTCTCAGTCTCATGAATGGTGAGGAGATATTTCCCCAGAGCCAGGCAAGGTGCCCTTAGGAGGAGGAATAGATGCTGGGAAGCACAAAAGTGACAGATGCCCCTCTCTCTCCACGGTGCCGAGCCTGGATGAAGAGATTCCAGCCCTGGTGAGTCTGTTTTCCCACCCTCTGGTTCACGTGCAGTCCCTGCTGTCCATCCCCGCCCACCTCCCGAGTCCCCACTGTGGAATCCTTCAGCAGCGTCACTCACTGCAGCTCAGGCCAGTCACGGGAATGTAGTGGCTGACGCATCACACGGGTGCCAGCCACTCTTCTTTACCACATGGATGGCCTGCCACTCTTCCTTACCACGTGGATGGCCAGCCAGTCTTCTTTACCACGTGGATGGCCGGCCACTCTTCTTTATCACATGGGTGCCAGCCACTCTTCTTTACCACATGGGCGGCCGGCCACTCTTCTTTACCATGTGGATGGCCAGCCACTCTTCTTTACCACATGGACGACCGGCCACTCTTCTTTACCATGTGGATGGCCGGCCACTCTTCTTTACCACGTGGGTGCCAGCCACTCTTCTTTATCACATGGGTGCCAGCCACTCTTCTTTACCACATGAACGGCCGGCCACTCTTCTTTACCACTTGGACGGCCAGCCACTCTTCTTTACCATGTGGATGGCCAGCCACTCTTCTTTACCACGTGGGTGCCAGCCACTCTTCTTTACCACGTGGGTGTCAGCCACTCTTCTTTACCACATGGACAGCCAGTCACTCTTCTTTACCATGTGGATGGCCAGCCATTCATCTTAACCACATGGATGGCCAGTCACTCTTCTTTACCACATGGGTGCCAGCCACTCTTCTTTACCACAAGGATGGCCAGCCACTCTTCTTTACCACATGGACGGCCAGTCACTCTTCTTTACCACATGAGTGCCAGCCACTCTTCTTTACCACAAGGATGGCCAGCCATTCATCTTTACCACATGGACGGCCAGTCACTCTTCTTTACCACATGGGTGCCAGCCAGTCACTCTTCTTTACCACATGGATGGCCAGCCACTCTTCTTTACCACATGGACGGCTACCACTCTTCTTTACCACATGGGTGCCAGTCACTCTACTTTACCACATGGATGGCTAGCCACTCTTCTTTACCACGTGGGTGCCAATCACTCTTCTTTACCACATGGATGGCTGGCCACTCTCCTTTACCACGTGGGTGCCAGTCACTCTTCTTTACCACATGGACGGCCAGTCACTCTTCTTTATCACACAGGTGCCAGCCACTCTTCTTTACCACAAGGATGGCCAATCACTCTTCTTTACCACGTGGGTGCCAGCCACTCTTCTTTACCACATGAAGTGCCAACCATTCTTTACCACGTGAGTGCCAGACACTCTTCTTTACCACGTAGATGCTAGCCACACTTCTTTACCACATGAAGTGCCAGCCACTCTTCTTTACTACGGGGGTGCCAGCCACTCTCCACACAGTGTCACTTACCCAGCCCCACCCTGTGTGCCCAGGGCCTCCTCCTCTGTGGTCTGTGCAACCCTGCCCCTTAGACTTTGGGCCTGGCCTTGTCACACTCCTGACCAATGGGACAGGAGGAGACATGACATGCACTGCACGGAAGCAGAAGTTTCAGGAGAAGTGGGACATGCCATCTGCCCTCCTGACCGAGTCTCACATTAGATGTCCCCTCGGCCTGTATTCTGGAACCAGAGGGCACCTGGATTAGAGGTGCAGCCCGTGAGTAAGAAATGTAAGTTTCTCTCTGGCAGCTGCTGGCATTTAGGGGTTTCATCAGTACCTGCAGCAAAGTCAGTTATTGCAGTGGACGGCGTGGGCCATCTGAGTCACTAATTTGTGAGGTGCCTTTCTCTCTTTCCTCCGGAGCCCATGGCAGTGCTGGGAACACAGTTAGCTTCTAAAGTAACACTGACCCTCCTGGGATGTCTCCTGCACCCCCCTCTATTCCCATAACTAAAGTCCAAGAAACAAAACAAAAAACAAAGGCACAGCACAGCTGGGCAGAGACACAGGAAGTAAGGCGAGAAGGCACCTTTAGGACTTATGGCAAATAAAAATGATAAGGCCACCTGCTCTGTACATTCATTGTGTGGAAGGAAATAACAGGCCGCAGAAGACGCCCACCGTAATCAGCACAGCTCAGTTGCACAGCCTCCCTGTCATAAGCAGATCCGTCGTGGGAGGAGAAGATGGCCTCCCCCAGGACAGGAGGCTCAGTGAGGAGGCAGCGGGAGGAAGCCTCTGTGCTGTCCGGGTGTCGGGAGCCTCACACAAAACGGTAAAGGTCACTTTCATCTGCCCTCCAGCTCCCTGCCTGCACCTGCCTTTGGGACTCTCTGCGTACAAACAAGGGGCAAGAGGCCTTAGGAAAAACCAACACCAGACAGGCTGTGCCCTGCTGTAAAATCAGGCCAAGGCTGGATTTCTGCTGGGCTGATATCAAAGAAGGGTGCTCTCCCATGTGTCCTTCTAAAGCACGACCTTTTCTCTAGGAGCTCCCAGCAGGAAAATTTCCAGGAAGCCTAAATCCTAGACAGCAGATTATTAGCAAAGACACCCTGAGAGGAGACAGGAGTCCCAGGTCAGTCTGAGCAGCCTTATCTCTAGATCCTGACTTGAGCACCAACCAACCAAACAAAAACCCAGAAAACTAAAATGAGCCTGCATCCCACCTCCACTCCCGTATATCATGTTAAAAGTCACATCTGCTTTGTACATTCATTGTGTGGAAGGTGGGATGCCTCTCAAATCGGGATTCTATTCTTTTTGGCTCTGGAGTGAGTTCCATTGTAATGCTGGTGTCGATGGGTCGGGATTATGTTTGCTGGGTGGAAGAGGCGGCTGTGACCTTGCTTCACCCTTCTGAGGTCCTCACCCACAAAGAAGGAAGAAAGTGGGGATTCCACAGGGCTGTGGGAAGATTCCACCAGGCAACTCAACATGCACAGTAGAACATTTACCACAGTTGTCCCCAAGGAGACATAATGCCCTTCGCTGTCTGCAGTTCAAACAAGTAATGAGTGTGCAAGGACAGGTCTAGATGAGGTTGAAAGGAAACACGAGCCTGCTGTGCCGTGTGAAGGCATCACGTGGACACGAGCGTGCTATGCCGTGTGATGGCGTCACGTGGACACGAGCCTGCTGTGCCGTGTGAAGGCGTCACGTGGACACGAGCCTGCTGTGCCGTGTGGAGGCGTCACGTGGACATGAGCCTGCTGTGCCGTGTGAAGGCGTCACGTGGACACGAGCCTGCTGTGCCGTGTGAAGAAGTCACGTGGACACGAGCCTGCTGTGCCGTGTGAAGGTGTCACGTGGACACGAGCTTGGTGTGCCCTGTGAAGGCATCACGTGGACATGAGCTTGCTGTACTGTGTGAAGGCGTCACGTGGACACGAGCCTGCTGTGCCCTGTGAAGGCATCACGTGGACATGAGCTTGCTGTGCCCTGTGGAGGCGTCACGTGGACACGAGCCTGCTGTGCCTTATGAAGTTGTCACTTGGACACGAGCGTGCTAGTGCGTAAGACCGGCTCAGGTGGAAAAAATTCTGAAGAGAGGGGTGATAGAGGAATG
>CAUYON010055132.1:0-53727 GCA_963573935.1 Arctocebus calabarensis
ACTGTGTACAATAATTCAATCATGGGGTATAGTGTGCAGGTTTCACATACTATCTGAGATATTTTCATCAACCTGATTGACATAACATTCATGAGATTTTCTCATTTACTATGTGAAAACATTTTTGATCCATATTTAGAAGTTTTCTCCTGACCCTTCAAATACGGACCACAAGTGTGATTTCATCCTTTATCCTCTCTCCCCCCTCCCTCTCCCTCCCCTTCCCTCCTTGTCCCCTTTCCCCGTCTTCTTGTGTAGTTATTGGGTTGTAGCCTTCACTTGAAAGATATAAATTTGCTTCATATTAGGGGTGTATACATTGAATACTTTTCTTCCATTCTAGAGATACTTTGCTAAGGAGAACATGTTCCAGTTCCATCCATGTAAATATGAAACAGGATAAGTTATTCTGCCCTGGCTCCCGTCAATGTCAGGGCCTCCTCCCCAGAGGGCATGTTCTCTACAGTAAAATATCAGTCACTCTCTTTCTGAAAACTCCCTCCCCAGGGACTTCATACTTGTCTGCAGCTTCCACTCTCACATTTGTCCTCTTGTTCTCAGACTTCTATCACCCGATCTCCAACCCTACATCCCCCAGCTATTTTAGGCTTCCTGTTTTCCCTCTGGTTGGAGATCACCTTCTTGGAGAGCCCAATCTTGGAGCATACATTTTCCCTCTGTCCTACACAGTGTTTGGCTCTCTGCTTTGCACTCGTGATTCAGTAATCGGAAGCTGAAGAATAGATAGACAGGCCATGAAATGTTTCAGACAAAATCATGTGGAAATTTGGATGGTGAAAGAAAATATATTAGTAGAAATTAGGGGAACAATGATTATTGTTGCTACTATATACCCTACAACCATTAGAACTACAGTGCCACCGAGTTGGAAGGGATGCAAACATCACCTGGTTAAACTCTCTTATTTACAGGTGGGAAAGTGATGGTCCAAGAGGGGAATTGACTTCTACAGAATCAGAAAACTATTTTGGGACTTCAACCCAGATTCCCTGGACCCCAGTTGCTCAGTCAGGACTGAGGCTAGCATCTGGGTGTGCTAAGTGCTGATGGCTCACAGCCCAGGCCTCTTCTGGACGTTGCTTTCAGCCAAAAGGGGGTTAAATCAAATTTAGTTATCTGGAGCTGCCCTGTCCCCCAAGGGGCAGCCTGCACCCAGTGGCTGGTTGTTGGAAGGGCATAGGTCTTGCCCCTTGACTGCATCAGCTCATCCTTGAAGGCTCATCCCAACTTCAGGGCGCCCTGCTGGTCTGGCTGGGGCTTCTGCTGCCAGTACTTCACAGCTCAGTATCTCCCAGTTCAGTTCCGCTCCCCTCATGCCCAATCAACCTCCTCCTCCAAATCTCCATTGGAAGCCTGGTCCACGGAGAACTTGGCCAGAGAAAATCTAAGTAGGCCTTTTAATTAGAGAAAGAGACTGACAATCAGATGGATTGTCCCTCTGGTCCCTAAGTGCTTTGGTTCTGACTGAAAAGGGAAAGGGCTCACGTTTACTTCCAGCCTGGTCTCCTGCCTGGTGCTCCTCCCCTGCTCAGCCCGTCTGAGTCACCTGCACATCCTACCCTTAGCTGGGATTTTCCAACCCCAGTCAACCAAGACTTACTTTCTGGTCTCCCTCTGGAGCCTTCCTCAAAAAGTACTTTCTGTTTCTATTACTCAAAATCCCTCTTGGCAGGAGTGGGCCAGCGCTGGTTGTATGGTGCTGCTTACCGCCGTGCGTAATGCCTTCTCATCCAGCCTGCCTCCCTGGGCTGGGCTGTCTCCTAGCTGTCTCCCACACCTCATAAGTACAGCTGACGCAACTGAGCCTCAAAGAGGGGACTGGAGGAAGAGGGTACTGTTCTCCTCCCCCTTAATCTAGGCCAGTCCAGCGGAACATTTCACAGCAGGCTGCTTCCAACATGTGTGAAGCCAGTCTGTTCCAGGGGAGGAAAAAAACACAGAAGTAGATTAGGCTCGTGATGAGGGGGCCAGATTTCTGGAAGCCACAAAGTCAAAGGTGGACTCCTTATGCAGTACCAACTAAATAGCTTTATCCTTCATTTCAGGGTGGCTGTAAATGGCCACTTGTCTATAAGGAAGGTTTCCTTCAACCACTCTGCTCTCTGTGCACACCATGGACACAGCAGGTCACTGGCTGTCATTCTCTCTTCCCCTTAAACCCCTCTCTCCACCAGAGCATATAGTATAATGATTAATTGTGAGCATTCATGATTAACTATTATTTGTGTATTTAGACATAACCGAGGACTCTTAAACCATAAATTAACAAACTTATGGGACGAGATTTTTAAAGCCGCCCATTCATACCTTCATTGAGGCTTGAACTTAAAACTTTCACTCTGGCCACTCCTTTCATTGGGGAGCCCTCCTCAGTCCTTACACTCATTACTCTGTTCCCATCCTCTGTGTTCCCTGTAAAGCTGTCTCTCCTCCCAAACAGTCTGGGTGCTCGTGAAGGGCAGGAACCATCTTTGTATTCAATCTCTGCCCATCCCTACTCATTCTTTCTGATGGGCACCTGTTTGGGGTTTATTAAACACACGTTAAGTAAAACTACTTACTGTACTTTTAAGAGGCAAAAATTATAGAGTTTATACTTCTCGATAAACATTTTTTACTAGTCAGCACCACAAAGCATTCGGTGTCCTCCATGAAGTGGCTGGTGTGAATACTGCGGTCAGCAGGAAGACGTGGCCGCCAGACTTCAGCCCCGGTTCTGCTGCGGTGATCACCATGGCCCGAGGCAAGTTTCCCCTATGGACTTGACTTTCTTCATTAATAAAGTGTGGCTGCTCTCTAATATCACCTCAAAGATTCTTTCCTATGATTCTTGATGATCATCTATGTTCTCAGGTGAATTAATTAAAATCACTGGCATCGCCCCACTCAGCTTAGTATTATCCAAATAAGTCTGTTTCTGACGCCAGATGTGAGGTCATTTCCACACAGGCACAACTGGGCCTGAGTGTAAAAATGCTATTGCTTTCACATGCTGAAGAAAAACATGCCATTCAGAGTAGTAAATGCGTTTTTACTTGCAGCTTTCTTTATGGATGTTAGCATATCCAACCCAGCCCTCATCTTCCTTAGGTTTTACTGGGAGGTGGAAGGAAAGGAAGGAGGAACAGGTAGGGCCCCACGTGTGGAGAAATGTCTGTCCGGATTCCAGTTTGCGTGGTGTGTGCTACTTTCTGCCCCACTAACTAATTGGTGATGTTCTTCTGTGAAGAGATTAGTGTCTTATGAACTATAATAAAATCTCAAGACCCCCTCCCCCCACCGCCAGTGGCTGGCTGACTGGACCCATCTCTTAGCCAAGGGAATCCCCTAAAACTGAGTTGCTAGCCTTGAGAAAAGAGATCAGACATGCCTCAGCACGTCCCCCTCCCTTCTTAAAGATGTCCTTTGTGACTCACAAACAGGCCTAAGGCGCTGCAAGACAAACCTGCAGGTCCTCAACACACACAACAAACCACTTGGGTCTGGGCATGTGTCCAATACTTTGTGTCTCATTAACAGACCTTTATCTTAACTCAAGCATTCCTTTGCTGATTCCTGGTCAATTAGTTAGAGAATGACTCTTTCAGCCAATTGCCAGCTAAAGAATCTTTAAACTCACTTATAAGCCCCCACTTAGAGACATCCCACCTTTTCTGGCCAAACCAATGTTTGCCTTCCATGTATTGATTTAAGACTTTGCCTTAATTCCTGCCTCCCTAAAATGTACAAAGCCCAACTGTAACCCCACCACAGAGAATCCACTTGCTCAAGGCTACTTGGGTTTGGCTCCAGGTCAAAAAATCTGACTTGGAGTAAATCTCTTTAAATTAGTTTACTTCGTTTTTATTGGCAGTCTATTATTTTAGACTCCCACCTTGTCCTCTGACCCCAAATCAACATTAACATTTTGTCAAAAGTCATTGCATTAGGAAAACCAAAGTGTTTAAACCAAGATCACAGAGAGAGAAAGAATCAGTGGCCTCTATAAACACAGAAGTGTAATTATAAATCACAGCAATATATCTGAAAAATAGGGAAGATTGGTTCAGTTCTGTTTTCTATAAGGGTGTGGAAAAAAAAAAGTCAGCAGAGCACAGGTTTTTCAGATTAAACTCCTAATTTTCACTGGATCTGCATACATTTGACATGATGGTCTTTACTAAGATGAGCTGAAAATTAAATTAAAGGACTAGTTAGAACCATCTTGGCAATTTTCTGTCAACTGCAGATGTTCTTTGTATTAGTTTGCTTGGCTGCCATAACAAAAGACCACAGACCAGGTAGCATAAACGGCAAAACTTAGGTTCTCATGATTCTGGAGGCTAGAAGCCTAGATTAAATGCTGGAAGGGCTGGTTTCTCTGGAGGCTGCTCTTCTTGGCTTGCAGAAGGCCATCTTCTCTGTGACCTCACATGCCCTTTCCTGAGGTATGAACGCTCCTCTGGATGTTTCTTTCTCTTCTTGTAAACACACCAGTCCTCCCAGATTAGGGCCCCACCCTATAACTTCATTTAACCTTAATTGCCTCCTTAAAGGCTCTGTCACCAAATACGCTCACACCAGGGTCTAGGGCTTCAACCTACGCATTTGGGAGATATAATTAAGTCATCGTACTCTTCAAACCCAGTTTTTAGAATGAAAAACATGGCAATAAGTGGGTTAGTTTTTAAACCACGTAGAATCCATTCACCCTTACTCATTCTAGAAATAGGATGCTGGAAAGATTCACTTTAGCCATTAATCTAGAAGCCATTTGTAACTCAGCCTTAGAGAGAATTTTTACCCTCCCCTGGCCCTGCATTTTGCACCAAGTTGATCCCCTACTGCCCTAGTCTTGTTCCCCACTGCCCCAAGTGTCCGCCCTATTTTGTCTTGGCCAATTTACATCCTGTCCTTCTATCCAAAACACAGCAAATTTTTTCTCATTTTGATTCAAACAAAGCCCAAACCAAAAAAGAGAAAGAAAACAAACACAACTGTTTAACAACCAAAACATCCACTGCAAAGTATCTTAAGCCTTTACCAACTTTCCTTCCAAATATTCCAAAGTAAAATCCTGTTTATTCTCCAAACAAAAATGTGTGGTGGCCATAAAGTCTGCATGCAATTTAAAATAGTGTGTAGTTTTAAATTGCACATGAACTTTATGTACCCTCTGTGTGTGTGTGTGTGTGTATATACATATATATATACATGTATAAGACCCCACCCTATAACTTCATTTAACCTTAATTGCTTCCTTAAAGCAATTACAAGGCCAATGAGCTTGCTTCCAATAAGCAAGCCATTTGCTCTGTCTCCAAATGCACTCCAAATACACTATAAGTACACATGAATTTCACATAACTCTCTCTTAACACTATATAGCTCCCCAAAGATTCCTATACTTCATTTCTAATATCTGAAAACTGTCTCTGAATCCACCTTTTCTCTCCACTCTTCTACTTCTTTTTCTTTAGCATCTCATTCTTTCTTCTTTAATTTATGTAGCTTTCAATCTTTCTACCTGCTAGGCTCTTTCCACTGTAGCAGTCTATTCACATTCTCCCCTCTCAGGTATGATAAGCTTCAAAAGTTATTCTAAGGCAGTGGTTCTCAATCTTCCTAATGCCGCAGCCCTTTAATACAGTTCCTGTGGGTCACAGCCCACAGGTTGAGAACCGCTGTAAGGGAATGAAATGCTTCCTGTGAGGGATGTGGGAGGAGGGGTCTGGGTGGGGAGTGAGGAGCAGGTGTGTGGGCGTGAGAGTGTCCCTGCAAATTCCCTGGTGGTACTCATGCTCACATCTATATACCATTGCTCCTGCCAGGACCTGGATCAAATGTTTTCTGGTCATACTGCTAATTGATAGGGCCTAATAACCCTAAAGAGAACTGCTTGGCCATGTCAGTCTCCCTCCACTGACCTCTTATTGAACCAATATAGTGCCCGGGTGAGTGCATCTATGTTTGTTGCTGACTTGTGTTAGAGATCTTGCATCATTTAAAGACTTAGGTTTTCATAGCAAGACCCAATGTATGATTTCTGTGATCTGATCCTAAGGTGTAATTCAGTAAAGTTTGGTTGATTGATTCCATCTTGCCAAAGCCCTAGGTTTTTGTCTAAAGTATAAACAGACTTGGGCAGGTGACGCAGAAGCATTTTCAGGATCGTAGGCCAGGCTCAGATCAACATTTTGTCCTAAAAATACATGTAATGGATGGTCAAGGGTGCCTATAACTGAGGCCCATCAGTGAGAGTTCTGAGAGCTCAGCAGATTGGTTTCCAGTCTTGCTCCAGTCCTGGTTAATTCTATTCTAATTACATCTGATTGTGTGAGATTAGTGGGGAAAAAAGTGTGGACAAGTTGGGCTTTGAAAAGTATGTAGAAATTCAGCAGGCAGAGAGATGCAGGGAAACTTAACAAACGAAGTAGTCTAAGTTAGCTGGAGGTAGGGTCTGGGCTGAAAGGTAGACAGAGCTGGGAGCACCAGACCTTGACTTTCCTTTGACCATCTGAGAGAAAGGCAGACCACGCTTCTCTTCCCATGAGAGAAGCCACTTGAGTGGGACTTCTGGATCCTGCACAGGAGGTGAGTGCCTGTGTCGTTGTTACATCAAATTCTCATCTCATCTCCTGCCCTATAGAAAGCAACGAAGCTATTGTGAGTAGAACTTTCTTCAGTGAAGCCCCAGCTCTGGGCAGTTGGCTTCATAGAGTCTTTCAGAAAAACTCTAAGAGGGGACTCTAAAACTTTGTGTCAGTAGTGTAGGTTAATTTAATGACCCAGTAACCTGCTATTCTGTTGCTTTCTTGTTCTGCATATACATCTGATGTAACTGAGCCCTTCAGGAAACATTACCTTGGCTTAGAGGACAACCTGGAAGGGATATCATTCAAACTGGGGCCAAATCCAAGTTCTCTGAAATTTAGCTGGATCCCAGACTTTATTAAAAAGGGTTTCCGAAAGTAGAATAGGAAAGCCTGCAGAATTTTTTCCTTGACAGAAGCTCCAGGATGAGGCCATTCCCACCCAGTAGGCAGGACACATTCCCAGGGTACTGACTGTGCTCCAGACCCTACAGTAGAGATCCCAGGAAAACAGCTGTGAAGAAAGAACTTAGAAACCCTGCCTTAGTGGGGCTGTGAGTCTAATGGAGAGAAAGAGATAACAGACAATACAAATGAGTGATACACCATACATGAGTTAGTGAGAAATACCGTGAAGGACACGGAGCAGGGAGGGGGGATGGGAAGTATAGGCAGTCCCCTGGTCACAGATATGTTCCTGAGCATGGCTTTAGGTTAGATTTGTATGTAACTTGGATCCCTGATGAACAGCACATATATGGTGGTAATAATAATTATACAATAATGCTTATATGTGGTAGTAGTAATAAAGTATAATACTGCAATAATAATAATTTCCCTGTAATGTAATAATCAGTTATAGAAACTATTGTGCTCTTTTAATTCAAACAATCAGAATATAAAAATTAACTCATAGGGCAGCGCCTGTGGCTAAATGAATAGGGCACCAGCCCCATATACTGGAGGTTGCGGGTTCAAACCCAGCCCCAGCCAAAAAAAAAAAAAAAAAAAATTAAGTCATATAAGCAGTTTAAATAGGAGAGAGGAGAGATTTCATAAAAGAATTTGACGGGTTGGCTCGGCACCCATAACATGGCGGTTACAGCGTCTGCCATATACACCGGGGCTGGCGGGTTTAAACCTGACCCGGGCCAGCTAAAACAACGAATGGCAACTGCAACAACAACAAAAAAATAGCCAAGGGTTGTGGCAGGCACCTGTGGTTCCAGCTACTTGGGAGGCTAAGGCAAGAGAATCGCTTAAGCCCAAGGGTTTCAGGTTGCTGTGAGCTGTGATGCCATGACACTCTTCCCAGGGAGACAGCTTGAGACTGTCTCAAAAAAAAAAAAAAGAATCTTAAAGGTTTACACTCACCTAAGGTTGCATTAATGTCTTGTTTATTGGAAGCAAGCTCATTGGCCTTGTTCATGGAAGGCAAAAAGGTCGATGTTAGTCAGAAGATGATGATACGGATGCTGCTGGACAGGATGGAGTGGGTGATGGTGAATCAGATTTGATTCTGTTCAGGAGGCGGGGCGCTTACCACTCAAGTGGGTTTCTTGAAAAAGATGTATAGGGTTTGTTTGCTCATACCTTTTCTTTTTGACGTCATAAATGGTCTTTTTTTTTAATTTGAGAATATTATGGGGATATGCGTAAATATTTTGCTTTTATATATGGTAAGTTGAAGTTAAAAGTGTGCCCTTCACCCAGACAGTGTGTGCTGTACCTATTAGGTGTGAGTTTTACCCATGTCCTCCTCCTCCCTCCTACCTACTTGAATTCCTTTGACTTTCCCTTTCATAGATAAAGACTTGCATTTGAATGTTTAAGGTTAATTTACAATCATAAAGATGTGGAAACAGCCCAAGTGACCACCAATACATGAATGAGTTAATAAAATAGGGCAAATGTATACCATGGAGTGGTATACTTGCTGTGAGCTGTGTGACGCCACGGCACTCTACTGAGGGCGACATAGCGGGACTCTGTCTCAAAATAAATAAATAAATAAATAAAAGATGGTGACCTACTATTTTTTGTAACAACCCTGATGGAATTGGGGACATTAACCTAAGGGAAGTATGGCAAGAATGGAAAATCATAAGTGGCCTTAACAGCTAATATTCTCACTGACTGCCTAGTAAACCTTTGCAGACTATGCAAAGTTAGGATTTTGCTCCTCAAGCTTAGCAAATCCTGGTTCAATAAAACAACTTCAGCTAATTTGTCGTGAGCGTTCTTGGCTTTGGGTCTTTGATTCTTTGTGTTCTTGTATTTTCATCAGCTGTTTCTCTATGAGACTAGCTCATGCTCCAAGGAATGGCTTATTCCATGTGATTTTGTTTACATAAACAAAAGAAACTCATTCCTGAATTATTAATTATTTAATTATAAATTATCCTTTAAAAAAATAGCCAGGCGTTGTGGTGGATGCCTGTAGTCCCAGCTACATGGGAGACTGAGGCAAGAGAATCACTTAAGCCCAAGAGTTTGGGGTTGCTGTGAGCTGTGACCCCACCGCACTCTACCAAGGGTGAAATAGAGAGTCTCTGTCTCAAAAATAAATAAATAAATAATCCTTTTGGGGAGCGTTAGGATTTAGAATTTGTTTTTGCAAGTAATGTGAGTTTGGGCTCTAATTTTACTTTTTTCTATATTTTTAAATCTCTTTGTCACCATCTACCAAATAACCAGTCCTGTCACCATTGACTTATACATCTTCCATGATAAATCAAATTCTCTTATATGTATAGGTTCTTTCTCTGTGTTTTCTGTTCTGTTTATTGGTTTATCTCTGTGTCCTTTTTGCACCAGTACTGTGCTAGTTTTAATTAATTTGTCTTTGTAACATGTTTTAATATCTACTAGGTAAAAAAGTCTCCTCTTTGTGATTATTTTTTTTTCGAAATACGTAACTCTTTCATGGACCTATATTATTCCATGTAAATTTTAGTGTTACTTTATTTTATCCACCTAGAATTTACACTGAAGTTTATCTAAACTTTGTATACTATTTTGGAAAAACTGGAATTATTGAGTGTTTTTTCATTGATGAACATAATACAGTTATCGATTTATTTACTTTTAGAGACAGGATCTTGCTTAATTGTCCAGGCTGAAGCAAAGTGATGTGATTATAGCTCACTGTAGCCTTCAACTCCGAGGGTCAAGTGTTCCTCCTGTCTCAGCTTGGGCAATACAGCAAGATTCCTACGTAGCTAAGACCACTATGCCTAGCTAATTCTTCTTTATTGTAGAAACAGAAATCAGCCTTTTACCTAGGCTGGTCTTGAACTCTTGGCATCAAGCAATCTTCTGGCTGTAGCCTTCCAAAGCACTGAGATTACAGGAGCAAGACAAAGGGCCAGGGGGTATTTTCATTTATTTTTTTATCCTGTTGGTTATTATGTCATTTTTCTTCATATAGGTTTTGTGTATCTTTTTAATTAATTCATATTGACTTTAAAATGTTTGATTTCCATTTTAAGTGATATTTTCATTTTTAGATTCTTGGTGAGTTTATTATCTTGTAAACGTTATTTTGGAATGCATTGGTTATCACAATTTGTTGATTTTCTTGAGTTAAGTAAATTGTCACTTTATTATGATTTTTCTCTTTCTTTCCAATTCTTATGCCTCATTTCTTTTCCTTGTTGCTTACTCATTGACCAAGACTGCTAGCACGCTGCCGAGAGAAGAGTTACAATAATAGCAAATGTCTTCATCTTCTTTCAGACTATAAAGGGAATGCTTCTACAACTTCTTTAGCAAGTGAAAAGAACAAGTCCAAAACACTTAAAAGAGATTTTATCAATTTAATGGAAAAAAATGGTTACACAATACATAGGAATTTGAATTTGGGGTAGATACTGTGGCTTATAGAAAGGTCTGAGCTTGCTGTACTGTTGCTGGAGAGGGATGTTGATGGGATTTTAAGAACTGCTGTGTACATTCTATTAATAGAACTAGGTAGCTTGTCTCCTGGATTTTATCAGAAGGATCAAAAGATAATTGAATCAACAGGTTGCTGACTATGAGAAACAGCGTTGAATTGGTGCTATGTCCATATGATTTCTAAAAACTTCTGTACCTTGTATTTTGAGAACATTTCTAGAAAATGGGTACTTTAAAGAGTATTTTGAGCAAATAAGTGACATAATCAAAGTATAAAAGGTTGGTTTGAATCCTTCCTCTCCCTGACGCTCCGTTGCAGAGGTCGCTGAGGTTTTCTGAAGACTACTCAGTTTCATCCCCTTGTCCTTGATAAAGATGTCCCTGACCAGCTTTCTCCTGGGCTCAACGGCAATCCCACACATGCTGACTCATACTGGGAAACACTTTGGAGAAATCATATCTGACATATGTAAGCACCCAGCTCCTGCGGGAGCTAAATTAATCCCTACCTCCTCATTAATCACACTTGCTGCCTTTGGTTCAAAACTTTATCTCTTTTCCTGGAAATTATCTTAGGGACCTGGCAATAGGTCCCTGGCTTTCGGGTGTGACCTATTCACCAACGTTGCTTGGACACTTGAACCAATTACTCCGTAAGAGGATTTGGCATTTACCTTCATCTGCAGCATATTTTTCTTCCAGATTTGACCCAGGGTCCTCTTCTGGTCTCCTTTCTACCTAAGGCTAAACAAACAGAATGTCCTGCGCGAGAAACCTCCTGACTCCCCATTGCTCATAAGAAAAAGCCTGTCTTCTTCAGCACAACATGCAACACCATGGTCGACCTCCCCAGCGTCTCCCAGCCGTGGACAATAGCCCTGGGACAGCCAATCAGCTGCCATTCCTCTTGCAAGCCATGCACTTTTGTGCCCTGTTGTCTTTGTGCTTGCTATCTCCTTTCTGTTAAATGTAACTTTCTTCCTCTTTCTTTATCTTCTAAACCTCTATTGATCCTTAAAGAACCACTTTAAGTGTGAGCCCTTCTGAAGCTCCCCTCTGTGACCTGGGTAGTCAGTAATTCCTTCCTTTATAGTCTGACAGCTGGGTGTGTAGACTTGTATCACTATCTCACATTACTTTTTAGCCATTATTGGTTTCCAGGTCTGTCTGTGCAACTAGTATGTGTGCGCCTTAATTTTTCTTTTCCCAGAAAGTCAGTTTAGTGGCAGGGACTTCACAGGCCCTGAAAGATATTTAAGAAGATTGATTTGGTGGTCACGTGCAGGACAGCTCTGGATGAAAGACTGGACAGAGGGTACCCAGAGGCAATTGCTATGCCTTGATCATGGATCCAGGAAAGGTTGGGGCTGGGGTGAGAATAGAAACAGTGGATGTGGAAAGACTAAAGATGATCGTGGATAGGAGCAGTGTGAGAACTGAAGCATTTAAATTGGCTCTGGAATTTTGAGTGTAGGTGCCCAGGGGGATGGTAGTCTATTAACAGAAGCAGGGACATCAGGAGGAGGCGGTGACCTGGAAGGAAAGCCATATTGAGTTGGAAGTCACTCAGGACGTAAAACAGCCAAATCCCACAGGCCTCTGGCAATGAGGCCCCGGCGCTGGGAAGATGGATTCCTCACAGACGAGGAGATGCAGGCGGTGACACTGTGGTGAGACGGGAGAGAGAACAGAGCAAGGAGGAAGCAGATTCTCAGGGAATTTCTCTGCTGAAGGAGTGAAAGGAAGGAAACACAGAGAAGAGGAGGAGAAAGAGGCAGAAAGTAGACATGGACCAGGATAGTGTTTTGATGTAGAAGCCAAAAGGCCAAATTCCAAAGAGTAAAAGGTTGACACTACCAAAGTCTGTGTAGAAGACGGGGCTGGAGAAGAGGCTGCTGGACTTGGCCATGGGAGGAGCTGGGTGACCTTCAGAGAGCTCCTTCTGAGCAGAGGAGGGATGGGGCATGCCGGATGTGAGGCAGAAGGTGGGTGGGAGGAAGTGGAGGTGGCAGGTGCTGCCCGTTCTCCAGGGGACTTGGCAGGGCAAGGGGTGGGTAGGGGCTGTGTCTGTGTGTGCAGGAGGCAGGCCCTCCCCTCACTCCACAGCCAACCCCCTGCCAAGTCAGGTCCGACCTAGCTTCAGAACAAGGCTCATAGCTGCTTCTTCACTATTCCTGCGGCATCACCACTCGCCCTGACTCCAGAGCCATGGCAGCCTTTTCTGCCTCCATTTCTCTTCCCTCTATTGCTTCCTCCATGCTAGGAAATGAGGTCTATGCAAGTCACCTTTCCGATCCTCCCTCCCACAGAGACAAAATGAAGCCCAATGCCTCACCCGGCTACACAAGATTGTCCACGCAAGAGTCCCAGCCTCCTCCCTGAATTCTCTGCCCCTACACCCCATACTACCCTTCAACTCCCCTGGGCAGTCCCGTGCCTGGGCATGGCCTTGCTTCCCCACCCCTGCCTTCCCACCTGCCTTTCCCCTAAGACAGTGATTTGGGGGTCAAGCCACCCTCCGAGGTCACTGTCCTCTTGTTCGCTTTTGTTAATTCTCCACATGTGTTTCCTTTTTACTCTTCCCGTGCCTGAACTGACCTTCCAGATGGGTTCCTGACGCTAGCCCTGACTCTGTCTTTTTCAGGACAGACATTTCCTTGTCGTATCGGGACATGCTACAGGGAGGGCCGACAGGCTCGCATCTTCCAGCTGGAGCGCAGCCCGCGTTGGTCCCATGTGCAAGCCTGATCCTTTTTCCCGTGTTTAATAAGCTTGGATGGCACTACAAGGAAAATAGTCCTCCAACCAATATGGGTGTACACCTGAATGGGCGCACGGAGAGCCCCAAGGTTGTCCGAGAATGCTCTCATCTCGCACATGTCCTGGTTTCCCAACTTTCTGCTCTATAACATTTTGTTTAAAATATTGTTTAACCAGGACTTATTTTCTCTCTTTATCTTTATATCTTTACTCACATATATAGACACACATCTTCCCACACCTACATATGTATGGATTGAGTTTATATCTACACCGAGACCCCCCCACACACACACACACACACGCACACAGCTTATCTATCAGTCTGTGCCCAGGGTGCCCATTGAGGGCGGGCCTGTGTCTTCCCTAGTTTGTATCCTATATGCCTACTGCAGGCCTCTACCCTAAGCACTTAACTACTCTGAATGACACGACAAGGAACAAAATCCCCCAACCCCAGAATGGGGTACAGGGGTGCAGTCCTGGATGGGTGCACAGAGAGACGGCGTTTCTATTGCCCAGACAGAATGGCTCCACACAGGGTGGCAGGCCCTTCCACTCCTCTGGGATCAGACAGACGCCCTATTGTCAGCGCCCTGCAGCACAGCCCGAGGCCGAGGGCGGCTACCAGGGCCACACAGAGTGGCACCTGATGATATTTAAGTCAGCGCCTCCTCCGACGGAGACTGCCTCACATTGTTCTTTAATTGTGTCCTGTGAGGCTGTCTTTTCACTCCGACAAGATTCAGCAGCAGCAGCGAACACGGCCGGTTTGCCCTGCTGACTGCGTGCCAGCTGCTCTCACGCAGTTCCTGTGTTTTAAGCTCACAGAAGCCCTGTGTGGCGGGTTTGACTGTGCTTATTGTCGTTTTCCAGATGAGAAATTGAGTTTTAGAGATTGTTGGAAGTTCATGTGACTGATACAGGAGAAAGTCAGAAAGGGGACAAAGGTGAGGTGAGCTCCTTTGTGCTGGGTTACAGGCTCCCAGAGGGCAGGGCAGGGCAGGTTGGGCCTGCTCCCGCCCACCCTGGTGCCAGCCTTTGCTTCCCTTGGGGCCCAACCTCATGCCCAGCCCACAGTTCTCAGTGCAACCTTGGAATGGAATTGCAGGTGAGTGCACCTTCCCTGCTGCTGTACGCCGCAGAGCATGGAAAACACCATTCTCTGGTTCCTGCCCATGCTGGCTGCTCAACTAAGTCCTGAAGGTTTAAACAAACAGCCTCTGCAGGTGAAAGAGCAGAGCTATAAATACTTGCTGTATTGTTCTTCCCAGTGCCAAACAACATCAGCTCTCTTTCCCCAGGGAAGCTGATAAATAAATAAGAGATGCCACCCAAACAAAACCAAGCCTTGCCTGGGGCTGCACCTGGGTGATTCCAACTGCATTGTCAAGGAATCATTTTGTGGCCTTTATGGACCATGACTAATCTCCACTGGCCACATGATACCCCAGTGCAGTGCCAGGGCCAGAGGGAAGGTGGTGCCCAGACACGGCTACCTTCAAGCGGCCTTGGTGAACACCTGGCCCTGCTCACTTCTCCTTCCTTCGCCTTGGAAACAGCAAATATCATCCCCTCAATAACCAGTGAAACAGGATTATGTTATTAAAAGCATAAAACCCCTCACGCTGTAACAGAGCTTTATAGTTTACAGAGAATTTTGGATGATCTGATGAGGCAGAGAAGAAAGGTATATAGTGTGAGCTCCCATTCTAGAGCAATAAACTGAGGATCAGAGAGAAGAAGCGATTTTCCTAATGACACACAGCAAGTAAGGTGCCTGACATGGAACGAAATGCTGATCTCTTGGCTCCAAATTCGGGGCTTTTATTGTTGGCAGGGGCTCTGGAACACATCAGCCAGATGTGTCCTTCTTACCAAAGCCCACCATGGCAGTAATACCTGCTTTCTATCTTCTTAGGTAAACAATGGTTGAAACTGGATAGTCTCTGGGAGAAACAATCCTCTTAATGTCAATTTACAAATCATGTAGAAAGGATTTTGGAGAGGAGTTCTTGGAAGGAATTGAGGGGCCTCTGGTGGAGTTGCTAAGGGTCTTAATAATGTCTGAACAGCTCGGAGCAAAGGAGCAACAACAGCCCAAGCTACACCTGAAGTTCTGGGAGCCAGACAGGGGACCCCATGGCTTCACAGATGGGTGTATCATAGACTTAAATCTGGAGCCCTCTGCAAACCTTTGGTGGAATAGAAATATTCCTGCTTTGCATCTGTTGATAAAAGTAGTAAAATCAATATTAAAATAATCTTCAAAATTATTTTTGAGACACCGACCGCACTTGAGGGGTGGTTAGCACGTGCTGAGGTAGGCGGCCTGGCCTGGCTCCTGCCTTCTGGGGGATTCCAAACATGGCTTAAGGAAGAGAAACCTCTCCCTAGAGCAAGTGCTGTACTGTCTTGTAGTCTGGTTCCTCTGGCTTGCCACTGAGAGACCCTGGGAGGAGTCTGGGCTCCACAGATACAGCAGGGCCTGGCACCTGGGTGAGCTCGCCTTGCTTGCTTCATAGTCACACGATTCTGAGTGCTCCACAGAACCTCCAGCTTGTTCTCCTTGGTCACAGGTCTCCCAGACCTGGGCTGGTTGAGGAGGCAGAGGCAAGTCTGTGCTGTGGATGGAGCATTCAGTATTGGGGGGACTCTGTCTAAGGACACCTCCCTATATATAGGCACTACTTCCCCTTCAGTTTCTTCTCTCCTTGGGTTTAAAAAAGGACCTTCCTCCACTCATTCATTCATGTGACTTGCAGTCATTCATTCATTCACTTCTCTTGTGGGTATACGAGAGTGTTTCCAGCAGTGGTTTTCAACCGGTGGGGTGTGATCAATGAAAATACATCCTGCACATCAGATATTTACATTACAATTCATAACAGTAGCAAAATTACAGTTATGAAGTAGCAACGAAAATAATTTTATGGTTGGGGGTCACCACAACATGAGGAACTGTATTAAAGGGTTGCAGCATTAAGAAGGTTGAGAACCACTGGCTTACAGGGACTAGGAATTGTTCTAGATGTTGGGAATATAAGAAAAACGGCATCCCTTGTGGGACTTATGTTCTACTGGGTGACTTTTAGTAGAGTATTTAGTGTCTAAATACCAAGGAAAGCAACAATGAGATGTGCAGTAAGTTACCTGCTGCTGATGCTAACAGGTAGGGGGGAGGCAGAGCAGCCTCGCAGGGGCTGGACGTTTCAGGGCAGAATCACAATTGTAAGTGGAAGCAGCTATGGTGGGCCTTACCAGAAGAGTGATGTGGTGGGCATTTGAAGGAAGCGGGGTAGCGCTCTCTGGGGGTGTCTGGGCTGAGAACCTTGCATGTAGAGGGAACAGCTGGTGCCAGTTCCTGAGATGGACACATCACAGCCTGTCTGAGTAACGGGTTGGTTTGGTGGAGTGAGAAGGACAGGAAGGAACAAGTGTGAAAGGGAGAGGGGAGGTCGGAGGCCTTGGGGCAGGCAGATTCTCTTGGGCCACGTGGACCTGGTCAGGACCTTGGCCATGGAGGAGGCTCCAGATCTGACTTCTGCTTTGACAGATTGCTGTGGATGCTGCATTGGGATGAGGTCACCAGGAAGCGACAGTTGAAGCAGGAGAACTAGATAGGAACGTTCTCAGTACTCCAGGCAGGAGGTGATAGGGATGTTGATCAGAGGGTGGCAATGTGAGAGAGCGAAGGTAGAGGTGACAGAATGTCCTGACAGATTGGACGTGGCGTGTGAGAAAGAGAGAAAATTGGATGTGTTGGGGAAGCAGAACAGAGGATCCATTTGGACTTGAGTTCTAAGAGGCAGCGCAGCTCAGTGAGAAGATCCCTGGCTCTGCCACTTAGTGGTTAGCTGACCCTGAGCAAGTCACTTCCGCTCTGAGAATCCATCTCCTCATCTGCAGAAAGGAGGTGACAGCAGGGAGGACTCAGCATCCTACACGGTTAGCCAGGCTCTCACCTGACTGGCCTGAATCGAGGGGGGCGTGGCTGGTACTCATCGCACACCGGGGCAGAGCTAAAGCGCACAGACAACGTTTTCCAGTCCCCAGAAGGCTGAGTCTGTAGGTAACTGGGCAAATGCCTCCTTTGATGTCTTAAAGGTCAGTGCTCTGCCAGCTGCCTCTGGAGACAAAAGGCAGCCTGGCGTTCTCCACGTTGCTTTTTGTTTGGTCCTTGTGCACATCACACAGACAGCCTGAGGCCGAGTCCCTGACGCTTGCCACTTGCCGAGACAATCCCAGTGGAGACTCCCTTGCGGCTGGCAGACGTAAAACCCCTCTGCACAAAAAGGAGGTAGCTACCCCTGCCGCCCTCCCAGGGTGCTCCTAGGAGACACGTCTCATGGAAAGAACGCCTGCCTTGGGTCACAGGCTCGGGTTCCAGTCCTTGCACTAGTTGGTTGGGTGGCCTTGACAAAGTTACTTTTGGGGGCTTTTCTCTTGGGTCAAGTGAGTGTAATACAGCCTATTTTCCAGGGTGGTGACTGGAATTCTGACTTCTTTCCTACTGTGTGATCTTGTATAAATGACTTAAAACCTCTGCGCTGCGATTTCCATCTTTTTAATGTGGAGATTGTGGTGATACTTACCTCATACAGTGGTTGTGAGAAGCCAGTGAAATAAACATGTTTAAAACAAAGTAACACATAGGTTCTCGAAGCATGTGAGCTATTGTACTCCCATGAGGAATATGTAAAAGTGCTTCCAAATTCTAGAGCACTTTGAATACACGACATCATTTTCTCATGTTTACCTTGAATTTATGAAGTGCCCAAGCCTGATTCTCATGTCAAAGAGTCATGTGGTTTTGATATTCATATACAGGAATCTATAGAACACTTAAGCAATTTTCTTTTTAAATGGAAACTTTGCTTGACATGTGTTAAATAATGTCAGGGGGAATTTGCAGTTAATTCTTCAACAGGAAGAAAAAGTATCTTCACGTTATCTGACCTTGTCCATTGGGTTGCCCTTTTCTATCTGTCTGGGGCTTGTGTCCACTGACCGTGATTTCTAGGGAGTCAGGCCCCCTCTGAAGACAGGGCACGTGTGTAGGCTGGTGGTTTATAAATGGCCTATGTTCAGACCGAGCATAGAAAACATGTGGGCATGTGTCAAAAGGGATTTTTTAACAAGCAAAAGAAATATCTGAGAGACTCTGAGCTCTGCAGTACCAGGAAAATACGAAAGCAGCGGCAGTCAACACGTGTGTGAAGCAGCACCTGCTGTTTGCCAGCTGTGTCTTCAGGCCTGAGCAATCCGTGCTGCAGACAGTTGTCCACGGAGTGTCGCACACAGGAGGCTGCTGAACACGGTGGATCCTCTGCTTGTTCAATTTGTTCCCCAAAGCCTGGGCTCCTAGTTTATACCGGACCCTGTGGCGGACCCAGCCTGCCGGGGGACTCACCTGCTCCTGCCGGCAGGTTTCTTTATCCTCATATAGTACTGAATGCTTCTTCCGTGTCCTGCTGCTTACTAGCTGTGTGACATGGGGCCAAGTGTTTATACTGCCAACACCCCTGAACCTCAGTTTCCCCATATGCACACTCAGACCACCTAGCCCTGAAGGAGGGCAGGAGGATGACGGAGATTTGTGAACAGTCAGGTGACAATCACCAGAAGGTATTGCTGTCTTGACCTTGCTTATGCTCTTCTGTCTTTCTGCATTTAGACCCCTGGTCTGTGACAGAATAGTCAATAGCTGTCATCCAGAGCATAAAAAGATTAATGAGCACCAAGAGGCCCAGGATAGTGTTTGCTCCTTTTATCAAACTCCCTATTCAGCTCTATGGCTGTTGTAACATGGGTCGCCAGGGACGCTTGGAAAGGAGAGCACGCACTTACCCGCCACTCTACTTCGCAGTCACATTGAAAGGCTCCTGTTGTGATTCATCAGATGCGACACTGGGCACTGGGTCCGAATGCAATCCATACCATTAATTCATTTAGCCTTGGGCAAATCACTTCTCTTCCTTGGAGTTGAAATTTCCTCTTCAGTAAAAATGTTGTATTAAAGTTCCCTGTTAGCTAAAATATCCCACTGTTGAATTGTGCATTTCCGTCATTTGATTGACAAAGATATACTATCTACTAATTAAAATAGTAAAATCCATTGGTATTCCTGGGTCTCCCAGGTCTACAGGAGTATTTCTGTTAAATGCTGAGAAGAGCTGAAGATGATTTTCCAGTGGACACAGGAAAACGCCCCATGGCCTGGCTCACCTTCGTGCCCTGTGGGTCACCACCGCCTTCATTCAAGCAACAAGAAGCAAGAAGGATTTTACTTATTGACAAGGAGTGGGGAAGCTGAGGGAGTTAGTAAATCCCAGGCCAGACCATTTGAAGGTGGGGCTTTGGGAAACACATGCATCTAGGATGGCTCCCCAACAAGTACAGGGGTCTTGAGTGAAGCAAAGGAAGTCCACATGGAGAAGGGAGGATAGAATTCAAAAGAAGAGGAAGACCTTTGATTTCATTCAGTTCTATGCACTTTACTGATGCCCAGACAGGGGAAGTGACTTGCCTAAGTCAACCTGGTGAAGGTGTGTTTCCCTGGAACTTGGTCCGCCTGCTAGTACTTCATCTCTCCCTCCAGCTGTTCCCCAAGAGAAGGTGCCCTCTTTCCATCTTGAAAGGGGAAGCAGTGATGTGGGAAGCATTCATTGTAGTAGTATCACACTGCATTTTGTTGTCACTAGCAAATTCATTTCTCCATCATAAAACAGAGGCCACTTGTGTGTGTCTATACTTACTTAATTCTCAAAGCCTTTCCACAATAGTCTGGTTTAGTTGTCTGGTTGGACACTCCAGAAATGTGCACTGTAACTCTCTATATTTGTTGGGAAGCTGCAGCCTCAGTTTGTATTTGCTACTGTGCTTGTGTGTGCACCCACCCATACACACACACACATACAGGTGCTTACAAACATGTGCTCAGCATAATTACTGTGAGCATGTGCCTGTGGAAGGCAGTGTGCCTTTATGGATTCCATAACACGGCAATGACCGTAATTGTTGCTCACCTTCTCAAAGGCAGGGCCCTAGACTCAAAAACCCCTAAAAGTCTTTTCTCGCTCTCAGAGATATGTGTGATTCTATGTTGACTCGTGAGTGAATGAAACTTCTAGGTCTCTAAAAGTACTTGTTTGCTTCATGAAAGAGACAAGGCCCAAGCTAGACAGTTCTTGATGATGACCCTATGGGATGAAAGGAGACAAGTCACATGTCCTCTAGGATGGTGCTGGCAGGGGGAGAGAGGTTTTAGGTGCAGGAACCTCCAGCACCGCAGACTTGGTTCTGGGCTCCGGCATGACACCAGGCCAGAGCAGTGGTCAGGCAAGAGGGCTGGGTATTCCCTGACTACTGCCCGGACCATGCCCTCACATACCTTCACTCTGCGTTGGCCATGTGAGAGGCACTGTGGTAGGTCTGGGGCACCATAATCAATAAGGCAAGACTGTTCTCGTTGCCTAGTTCATGTGTGACAGGGAGGACAGACACATTTCCACAAAGCATAATTCAATGTGATCAATGTGTTACTAGAATATACCTAAATACAAGTACTGTGGGAAGATAGAGGGAGAAAATAAGTCTTCTGGGTAGGAGCTTTTCTCCAGCACTGGGGTAGAGTTCACTTGACTGAGGTGAAATAACCTTTGAGCACCTTCTGTGTGCTTATCACTGCCTTAGGAGGTGGGAAGAAGTGATGGGAGATCCCACTTTGAAGAGGGAAAAGGAGACCTGGGAAGCAGAGCCCATTTCCTGATTCCCTTTCATTTTTCCTTCAGTGTTCACTATGCACTGACATTGTACCAAGCCATAGCTGGACTCAGAGGATACAGAGATAAGTGAGAGAGGCCCCTGTCCCTGTCCGGTTCTGCTTGGAGGACCCACCTTGTAGCCTGGCTGCAGGGTGTCCATGGGGTCCATTGCTCACACTCTACAATGATGTCTAGAAAACCCACCTACATCCAGCATGGACCCTCCCGAGAGCCTCACCTCCCCACAGTTCATTCTCTGTGGTTTGCTTTGATGGCAGATCTGTCCAGAGGCTTGGATCTGACCTGGGGGCCTGGACCTGATAAGCTCCTTTGTTGCCCCTGGTTCCTGACTTCACCTTTTTCTCCTGTGTTTACCTCCTGCACTAAGCTGGGACTGTACACACCTTGCCTCTCAGAGCCAGCTGTTTGTAGGGCCTCTTCATGCTTTGCAGTAAGCTCTGTGTCAGAGTCAGAGGAGGCTGTAGGATAACAGGTCCATGGACGGCTAGGATGGCATCATGCTGAGAGCCTGGCTGGGGGTGAGAGTAGTGCCCTGCACTCTATTTGGAGTCTTAGGGAGCATTAGCAGTTTCATAGAATTACCTTCAGATCATGAGTCATTAAAAGCCAAGCTGCGTAAGTTGAATGAAGTGCTAGGAAATGCAGTATCATAGAGGGCCCTGTATTTAAAAAAATGATACTTCCACACTCTATGACCCTAGAGGGCTAAGATTGTGTTTCTCTCTATCTAGTCCACAAAATAAAGCGATCCCTCCATTATAAAGGGGAAAACAGTGGGCCTTTCATTACTCACATGACAGTTTGTCTCCTGGAAATCTTACTCGCCAGCCTGAGTGCTTGGGAGGAGCAGTGATTTGCTCATTTCCTCTTCTTTCAAGCTATGGCTTGTGGCCCAGGGAGAGTAGCAAGAGGAGGCTGAAGGCCTCCATTTTGCGCCAGAACATTTAATTAGGACACCCCAACCTCTTCAAGATGTGGTTTTGAAGTATGAACGTGACAGACATGTTGATGATGAGGGGGGAAAGTTCTGCTTTTCCAGTCCAACAGCTCTTCAGTGGGGGATGATCAAGGCACCTCCCTAGCCTCCTAAAGTCACGTGTTCACAGTGTAATGATTCAAAGCAAATTCTACACATGCCAGATGGTCTGGTGCTTAAATATGACCTTCACAGTAGTAAAATAGACCCATATATGTGGATAGTACGTATTTTACAGCTTAGAAAGAACTTTCATGTATTATCTCATTTGAGCCATGGAAACCTCAGGCATAAAACATTGTTATTCTCATTTTACAGATGAAGAAACTAAATCCAGAAAAGTTTAAATGATTTTCCAATGGGTCTATACTCACTCGGTGACTAACCATGACTTAGCCTTAAGTCATCTGGCTCCATAAAACTCCTTCACTCTGCTTTGGATGCATTTCTGAGCCAAATAGAAACAATTTTTCTATTGTTAGCTTTTTGGGATTATATGTACCAGGCCGTCCCTTCAATAGCATGGATAAATAAGAACTGATAGAAATGCCTGTTCATTGTTTTGAAAAAGATGAGAAGGAAAGCAAATGAAATTGTGAATATGTGACAATGCTGCCAATTTCTATCTTGTACTTAGGAAAGTTCATACAGTGCCAGAAATTAACATCTCTCGGATGACTATGCTAGTGTCTTGTCTAGAGGGAGAGATGAGACGGGGTGTCAAACTCCTCTCTGATCCAGAACACCTGGGAGTCTCTCCTTAGAGTGTATTTTATTGTGTATGGAGTAAGTGTAATGTTTTGATCTACGTTATAGAAAGACGAATCTAGTCAAGCTAATGAACTTATCTATCGCCTTACCAACTGATCATTATTCTGTGGTGAGAATGTTAAAAGTCTCTTCCTATAGCTATTTTGAAATACACAATACATTATTGTTAACTGTGGTCACCAGGCAGTACCTCACAGCTGGGTCTGGCCACCTCCCAAAGGCCTCTACCATCAAGACACCTGGCTGCCTGGCCCGTTGAGGCCACCCCCACTGGCACATTCCTCTCTGGAAAGCTAACCACCCCCATGGAGCTGTGTAGGCATGTCCCACACAGAGGACTGGCAAGTTCCTTTGCTGCTGTGCTACTCCACATAGAAGCAGGTTAGATTTTATTTTAAAGAACACTGTATCTTGGCCTCCAAAAACATTTGTGTCAATATTGAAAATGTTATCTCCACAACTAGGTAAAAACTAATTCTTAGTGTTGAAGTCAATATTGAAAATGTTATCTCCACAATTAGGTAAAAACTAATTCTTTGTGTTGAAGATTTACGAAAGCATGACACATGATCCTTTAATTTTACTACAGAAAAATATATAAATGTAAATATGTATAATATATATATAAATATATAAATTTAAGGCAAGCAATTCATTCCTGTACACTGGTAGAAAGTATTCTATACAAGGATAACTGGTTGAAAGTCAAAAGTGCTACAGAAATCACCAAAACTCAAGAAACGCAAATGACCCTACTGTGAGCAATCACTTCTCATAAGTAGTAGTAAGTGGTGGGCATTGATAATTTTTATCACTTGAAGAAGTTAAAAAGAAGATCATGCTCCAAGAGCCCAATCACTCATCATTAGATCATGAATCAGAATAGAGCAAGTTTCTCAACCTCAGCACTGTTGGTGTTTTAGGATAGAAACTTCTTGGTTTAGGGGCTGTCCCCTGTGCCAGGGTGACTACTAGCATCCCTGGCTGGTACTCACCAACAGCAAGCAGCACTCCCCTTACCCCTCACAAATCATGGCAACAAAAAATATCTCTAACCCTACCGCAAATCCTTTGGGGTGGAGTGGAGGGATTGTCCCCTGTTGAGAACCACTAGAGTAGAGAAACACTAAATTAGAAAGACTTTAGGACTTAGGAATCTTGGCTTTATCTTCACTAAATGTATAAACCTATCTAGAGAAAAGAGAGAGTGGTAGTGGAGGGGACAAACTTGAGACAGCACCATCCAAGCACTTGCCAGGGTGCCTGATCACCCCTGCAAGTAGTAAGAAGGGCTTGCAATCCCTCTGGAAGGCATGGCCAGAGCTCGACACTTTGGGGTATTCTATTTTCCTGATGTGTTCTGCTTTTATTTCACCAAACAACTCTCTAATGATAAGGTGGTGCTCCAAATAGTTTTTCCACAGAGAGGGGCATCACTGGCCAGGAGATGTAAATGAACACCTTGTCTACCCAACAGCAACATTTTTCTTTGTATTTGAGTATATTGACATGGTAGTTTACCCATCATTTTTTGTGAGCTTGGTTAGCATAAGGCATTGTCACCTTGTCCTGGTCTAATCTACACCAGGATCTCAGTGAGTGATGAGATGAATGTTTGACCCTGTAAAATATAATACATTTGACAAGATTAAAACTTACTTTTCAGGTGGCACCTTGTGGCTCAAAGGAGTAGGGTGCTGGCCCCATATGCTGGAGGTGGTGGATTCAAACCCAGCCCCGGCCAAAAACTGCAAATAAACACACAAACAAAAAAAACTTACTTTTGAAATCTCTTAGAAGACAATTAGCCATCTGCTTCAGGTTATCTATTGCTATATATATAACCATTCTGAAACTCAGTGGCTTAAATCAACAACCATTTTATTACTCATAATTCCTTAGATTAGAAATCCTGGCAGGACTCTGTGGGGATACATTATGTCACAGGATTCATTTGTGTGTCACATTCATGTCTGGAGCCATGTTGCTGCCAGAAGGCTGAGCTAACCTGTGCTCCTTCTCCAGCAGCAAAGTCTGGACTTCCCCTGAGGCAGTGCATGGCTCTAAGAGCAAACGTAGGAGCTTCTAGTTCTCTTAAGCCCAAGACCTGGAAGTGACACAGTGTCATTCCAGTTGTATACTGGTAATCAAAACAAGTCATTTGTCTAGCATAGATTCAGTAGGGGAAATAAACTTTAAATTATGATGGAGAGAGTGCGAAAGTCACAGTTCAAAGTGCATGTAGGATTGGAGGGATTGTTGTGGCCATTGGAAACAATGTACAATGGTGGCATGGACTAGACTCCAACAAGATTCATAGAAAACCTACAAAGTTTTTAAGAGAAGTGTATTATAATGAGGAAGCTGCACCTGCTTGGATTGTAGGACAGAGGCCATGAAAAATAAAGAGGTATCTGAGACCCCAACTTTCTTTGGGCAGAAAGGAGACTAACAAAGCTGCTCAACAGAGAACACAATCTTGTAGAAAATCAAAGATGTTTCAAAGGGCAAAGGCCGAGAACCAAATGTTGAATGAATTGGGAGCCACATAAGGAGGATTCATTGACCTTGGAGTCAGGGAGTGACAATGTCTGCCTGGATTTCAAAATTGTTCAGAATCAGTGATTGCTTTGTGCTTCCCAGCATTTCCCTTCTTGAAAGGAGTATCACTGCCTTACCCTTGTGTTATGTGTGTGGAGGGCAAGCAATTTGTCCTTTTAATTCATAGGTCTATAGGGAGGTCATTCATGTTTGGATCTGATAGAGATCTTAAGGTGTTATACTTGGGAATGCAAAGTATATGCCAGAACTGTCATCAGGGGGTAAGGTTTATTCCTTGCCATACAGCCTCCTCCCCAAATCTGGGCTGGCCTAGTTCTTGCTTTGACTAATAGAATGTGGTGGAAAGGTGCTATGTGTAGGGCCTATGAGATCTGACAGCTTTCACATTCATATCCCTGACCACCATGTAGGAGTCCAGCCTAACCTACTGGACAGAGGGACAGGGAAAGAGCATTGAGGTGTCCCCACAGACTGAGAGCACCAAGTGCCCACATATATAAACTAAGGACATCTTGGATCCCCTAGGCCCAGTAATACCTAGTTAATGCCAAGCAGGGCAGAGTTAGCTTGTTTCTGCTGAGCTTTGTCCCAATGGCAGATCCACAAAATTACGAACAAGTTTAATAGTTGTTATTTCACACTGCTATGTTTTGGGACAATTTGTTACATAAAAAGGAAAAACATCTGAAACACACTCCATCCTCACAATATGCCTTTTCTTATATCCACATGTTTCACTTTCTCCCTGAATATTTTTAAGACGCATTCCAAATTGGCAACTTCAAAGCATGGTTTAGACCAGCAGTTCTCAACCTGTGGGTGGTGACCCCTTTGGGGGGTGTAAAGCACATATTTCCGATGGTCTTAGGAACCGAGACACGGCTCCTCTATCGGTCACTAGGCGGGTCCGCCCACATGCAGATACGCCCACATCCGAGTACCCGGTGTGATGACAACCTCTGTATTAAAGGGTCGTCGACTTTAGGAAGGTTGAAAACCACTGCTCTAGACTATTCCATTGTTTAAAAAGTGGTGTAAATGTCAGACAAGCACAGTGACACACAGTGACACCCTTGATCCTACAATTATAACAAAATTGAGTAGAAAAATACAGCCAGAGACAGATAGCTGACAGTAAACTCTGACAGGCATGGGAGTTACCACTGCAGACCTACAGAGTTTAGGATTCTGCCCTCCCTGGTCCACCCCATCAGGATAATGTCAAATCACAGTGCTTCCGGGGGAACTTACTCTTTTTCTTCCCCACTGCCCCAGAGAACACTCCCTGATGTAACCACCATTATCTGTGTCCTGTCTGCTCCTGCTTACAGGGTGCTGTGGAAACTATCTGGGTCCCCAGGATCTCAGCCCATGGGGAGGAAAGCAGACCACCAGCTGTCTCCCAGCTTTGGGAAAGGCCACTAATTATGGCTGTCTTCTGACAGATGAATTTGGGATTACTCTTATCCTCTGTAGTTGCTTCTAAGAAATTAACTGTCAGGCCCTGGACCCTGAAATGCCTGTTCTTCCGGATCACTGGCCCTGATTTTCCATGGCAGTGTCTATCCCATGGCAAGTGGTGAGGATAAAAAGGGCAACGTGAAGACGTTTGGGTTTGTTACAGGTTTGAGATTCGAAGATACATTGAGTGGCCTGGAGAGCTCCTGTTTTTCAGAATAAATATCTACATTATAGACAGGGTTGAAATATCCTTACTTGATCGACATCGAAGTTCACACATGGAACCACGCAGCAGCAATTCTGGGAATTTGATACAGAATGTATCAAAAAGTCTTTTTTTGAATCTGATGAGAAGGAGAGGGACTAGAAACCAAGCATATGAAAACATCGCTGACACTGAAGCTGACTGTTTAGCTCTGTTCCAGTCTGTATTAAAGGGTTGTGGCCTTTAGGAAGGTTGAAAACCGCTGCTCTAGACTATTCCATTGTTAAAAAAGTTGTGTAAATGTCAGACTGTGACTGGAATAGAGCTGTCACCCTCTGAGAATCTCTGGACCTGGGCCTGAATACAAGCTAAGCTACAAACCTCAACTGGACTCTGCATTTCTCTCTCTTTCTCTTTCTTTCTCAGCAGAATCTCATTCTATTGCCTCAGGCTACAGTGAGTCAATAGCTCACAGTAACCTAAAACTCCTAGGCTCAAGTGATCCTCCTGCCTTAGCCTCCCAAGTAGCTGAGACTACAACTACTAGTGCCCACCACTACACTGACTAATCTTTCTATTTTAGTAGAGATGAGGTCTCATTCTTGCTTAGGATGATCTTGAACTCCTGATCTCAAGCAATTCACCCACTTCAGCCTCCCAGTGTTAAGATTACAGATATGAGCTGCTGTGCTGGCTGCATTTCTTCATGATCCTATTATACCCCCTGAGATATCCCCTTAAATTCATTATTGGACCTGATCCTAAACTCTCAGCACCACAAACTGGGTTCTACTTTCTCAGGAAAGGAGCCCATCAAGAGTAAAGCACTTCAACTTCCTGCTCCACCACCACCCTCCTTCAAATTTGTCAATTCTCTCTCCATGGTCAGAGGACAAGGTGTTCCTCGCTGGTTCCCAGATACCTAAATTATTGTGGCTCATGATGCCATTCCCTGATGCTCCCCTAGGACAGTGCTTCAACAACCGCCTCTTTCTTTCTAAGTCTTCCACCTCTTGTTCTCTCCTGGCTCTTTGCCCTCTGCCAATAGCCCCAAGTATCTCCTTTCCTCATAAAGCCCCTCTTTTGACCCTAAATCCTCTTCCAACACAGTTCTCACCCCCCTGAAATAGATGTCTATATTCATTGTCTCTACCACTTCATACCCTGATTACATCTCACCCCATTTCAATCTGTTCTCCCTCACTGGTCTACTTGGTTGGCCCAAGTCAAGGTCAGTATATAGCCAGGCTCATTCCAGCATACTCATTGGATGTTTGTCAGCCCTGTGCTATCAGGCATCCCTCTGCATTTAACATTGTGATCATGAATTCTTTATTCCCTTGATATTTGTGGGATTTGTTTCTTTTGTTTTAGCTTGTACCATTCCAGTAATCTCTCCTTGACTTCTTCATTGATGACTCCTCGACCTCCCCCTCAAATATTCTGTCTTCAGGAATAACACCTTGATCCACCACTATCCTTCCTATGAATGTTTTTTGAATGGTCTTATAAACTCATTGTTTTAATAACTCCATGCGTGCTGAGGACCACCAAATCCCAATCTTCAGCCGTAATTTCTTCCCTGAGAGCACAACTGCTCTCCAGTTGTCTCTGATTATAACCAGTTATCTTTTCTCACTCAGCCTATTTCTCTTTCTTCTATTGTCTCATCTTCTCAATCCATAATTCTATCATTCATCTTGTCACTCATGTAAGAATCTTGAAATCATCTTCTATTTCTTTTTCTACCTCATTCTCCACAATTAATCACTCCATCAAGTCCAGCTGACTTTGCCTCTTAAATACTTTTCAAATCCATTCCTGTCTATTCTTCTGCTGCCCTGGTTCAGATTCTTGGGTTCTTACTCATCTCATTGACATCAGCCACCTTTTCAAATCCTTCTTTCCATATTAGTCCTTCAAAAATCCACCTCTCATATGAAGACAAAATGTTCCACCTAAATGTAAAAATGTTACTCCTCTGCTCAACCTTTAGAGGCTCCCTATTATCTGCAAAAATAACACCACCTTTTTTTGCCACGACGTAAAAGTTCTCTCTAATCTCTTCTCCTGATGCTCCCTGTTCTTATACTGTGTGTTTCCATATTGTCAAACTGCCCTGGTTCCCCCAGACTCACCATTTTCTTGCACCCTTGTAGTTTTGTTCATGCACAGAATGAGTTTTCTCTTTTACTTTCTGGCATAGTCATTCTCCTCCAGAACCAAATTCAAGCTTCATCTCCTCTGCTTCCTCCAAGTTTGCGGGTTGGACCAAGTGTCCCTCCTCGGCCACCATAGCCTCTCAGCCTTAATATCCACTCCCCCCACTACCTACATTGTACATTGTATCTATATGCTCTGCCCATGACTCTGACTTCCTCACAATTTGGTCAGCCTCTTAAGAACAGGGACCAATTCACTGATGCAGTGTGGTAATGAACGTGCAGTCTAGGCATAGGAGGCACTTAATCAATGTTTAAATGGAACAGAGTCACCGGAATAACCTTAGAAAGTCTCCTTTCCATATGTGGGCCTCGGACCCTTTATCTGTAAATGAATAGGGTTGAATTACATATTCTCTATTAAAAGGTTTCTTCCCTCTATAACATCCCTTGCTTTTGTGTGCTTTTGAGCAGGGAGGTGTTGGCAGGGCAGAGTTGTACAAATGTCTTCTTTTTTTGGCCTACTGCCTCTGTAGTAGATATAAAAAAAGCAGATAAAAAAATAGAAGAAAAAATAGCTCACACTTGCTGCATGCCACTTGGTGCAGGCACTATTGAAGCCCTTTAAATGTAATACTTTGATATTCACACCTACCCCATGAATGGCTATTATAATTATCCCCATTTTTCCTATGAGGAAACTGAGGTACAGGGTAATCTTTCCAAGGTCACAAGGGTAAGAAATGGCAGAATGCAGACCTGGAATGTTTTCACTCATAACCCTCACACTATAAAGCATAGACAACTAGATGCAGAGATACACAGACAGATTGATAGCTATGACTAAGAGAGAAGGGAAACATAAATGTTGCACAGAGGAACAGAGGGAGGAGAGGCTTGGGAACTCATTCCCTGATGCCCACATGAAGCCTGACTTAGCTCAGCACCTGGGTAAACAGTTGCACGGTGGTATTTAAGCTGCCCGTAGCCTTCTAGGCACGGTGTTGGTAAAAAAGGAAGAGTTTGTAAAATTGGACTTCATAAGGAGTCTTTGGCATAATGAATTCTTCCTGCATTTGTCATCATAGTGCTAATTAGGCTTCATTTCGTAGGCTTTAAAGTGGCTCTGGCCAGAATTTCCTAGATATTTTATTGTAATCTAGCATTAGCCAGGCTTGAGTTAATGGACACAGGCGGCTTTATCCACCTTGGTTTGGGCCCTATCATTGCTGTTATATCTTTTGATATTCATCCTCATGACACTAATCAGCAAGTATTGATCTAGACGTTGTACATTTCCACAGGAATTCCATTTTAATTCAACATTAGCGTGCCATTAAAAAGAAAGGGAAAGGGCATGCACTAGTCGGCTGAAAGCTTGACTGTGTTAGGAAAATCTGTGGGGTTTTGTCTTCTGCCAGCTCCCCTTGGGGCAGGAGAAAGATGCAAGCATAAGGGAGTAACTCCCCCCTGTGAGTCATACTGACCCTGTTTTGGACACGGCCCACTGGTCAACATTTGAAGAGTGGTGACAGAGGGGAAGGGCGGTGGCTTGGTCTGCAGGGAGTATAGTGGGGACTCCACCTGCTCTCAGAGCCTACAAGAAACAGAAATGGAGGGTATTTGGTGCAGGGTGGGGAGGCCTACATGCTGATTAGGACAGAGGGAAGTGACAATTCCAGTACTTTCTCATGCTAAGAACCCCCTGAATCCTCCTCTTCTTTAAAAGTAAGAAGGCTCCAGGAAGTTCATGGGATTGTCTTTGTCCTAAAAAGCCCTTTGTTCCCTTTTGATTCTTTACCTACTATTGTGTTAATCAGGATTCTCCAGAGAAACTGAATCAACAGTATGTGAGTCAATGAGTGTGTGTGCGTGTGTGCATTTGTCTAATTTGTTATAAAGAATTGCCTGTGTGATTATGGAGGCTGAGAAGTCCTAAGATCTGTAGTTGCCCAGTGCCAGCTGGAGACCTGGAGGGGCTAATTGTACAAGTTCCACTCTTCCACTCTGAAGTCAACAGGCTCAAAACCCAAAGAGCCAATGCTTTAGTTGGAGTCTGAAGGTAAGAAAAAGCCCATTTCCCAGCCCAAGCAGTCAGCAGAGGCTCCCTCTGACTCAACCCTTGTCTATCTGCAGACCTTCAACTGATGTGCCAAGGCCCACCGACACCAGAAACACACTCAGAGACACACCCCGAATATCTGGGCATCGGGATCACACATGAAACGGACCAACAGGAGGGTTTTCTCCCTTTATTTATCCTATGTCCTTGGCTTGCCCCAATTTCATTGTCAGCATTCGTCCCTTTCCATTATCTCAGGATGGAGCTCAGAAAGCAAAAGCCAGCAGAGGGGCAAGGAAAGATCTCCCCTGAGAACCTTCAGAAAGGAGCCCACCAATGCTGCCTGCAAACACCTGATTTCAGCCTCCAGACTGTGAGGGAATACATTCTGTGATTTCAACTAGTTGGTGACTTTGTTTCAGTTGCCCTTGGAAAGTGATATATGCATTAAGATGAGACACACATCTCACCTTCCTATCCCCTGAGCAAGACTCTCCACCGAGGGCAAGTGTACGTGCAGATTCTCGGGCAGCCCCACCAGGCAGCTCCCTGCAACCTCCTATAGCCCTTCTCCCCTGTGTAATCTCCTTGACCCACAGCACATTCTATCACTTTCCTGAAGGTGCCAAACTGTCTTACCCTTCCACACATGCTCTGCCTGAAATTCCTTTCCCCTCCTTGTCCTTATAGAAAACTGTCTTCTCTTAGAAGCCCTCTTCTGTCTATTTCACATTCTGCCACTTAGGAAGATGAGTTGACCCCTCCATCTACTGGCACCCCTGTGCTTCTTGTGTGTTAGACGGTCTGTTTCCCTCCCATTGCTCTGTATAACAGCCTGCACACCTGTTTGGTTTAATGGCCTGATTTCACCATAGGTTGTCAACAAACACCTCTTTACAGGAGGTTGGTTGATTCACTGAGAGGATAAAAATGGAGTCTAGGTCATCTCTGAGTCCCCTTTACCCAGCATAATACCCAGCCTGTAGTAAGCTCAGTGAACGTTTGTGGGATGACGGAAATATGTGTTTGGGAGACGAGGAAGACCTGGGCAGAGGGAGGCAGCTGTTTTCTGCATTTGCTTCCTTCTCTGTGCGTGGTCCTCTGTGCATGGGACTCTGTGTACATGGTCCCCCTATTCCTATGTGTCTGGCACATGGTAGTCATTCAGTGTAGAACTGCTGAATAAAGGAAGAAAGGAGCTGTTAGAGAGTAAGTTGTAGTCATAGAAAAATGTCTTGCCATGGAGGCCAAGGAAGGAGGGGACAGCTATATTACCTGTCCTGTATGGGTCTCTCATATAGATCTGATGCAGACAGGTGGACTGAGCACTTAGGATGCTCCCCAGGAGCAAACAAACCTCCAGGACAGCCATCTCTCCAGACCCACAGGCTTATCTGAAGGTCCTCTTTGGAAGAATAATCATAGAATTACCAAGTTCTGGAGTTAAAAGGTACATTAGAGAGCACCTAGGTTCAAGGATCTTAGACTTTTAGAAGTATAAGGAAGCTTAGAAATCATTTAGTTTCTGTTGCATCTCTGACTGCACTTATATTAACAAGGAAGAAACTGAGGCACAGAGAGCATGGGTAGCTTACTCAAAGCCACTCCATTGATTGCCCTTGGTTTCTGTGACCTTATTATCCTGCATTATTTTGATATTTTTTACAGCATTGCCATTTTGTCCAACAGCTAAATAAATCATATCCAAGAGCAAGAATTGTCCACAGATAGCACCATGGTCTTTCCCACCCATCATGCACCTTCTTCTTTAGCAACCTATCATCCTTTTCTGACCTAAGACCCAGGGAGCCCTGAGAATAGGTGTCATCCCTGCCACTTCCCCTGGCATGTCTTGCTAGCACAGCCTTGGCGCCCACTACCCAGATTTCTCACTTTCCACGCATTCTCCATGTGCCTGGAAAGATGCTCTCTTATCTCCTGCATATCGTTGTGTCTCTGTTCCTCCAGGAACCAGTGTCTTATTTATGTCCTGTCTAAATACTAGAACAAGCAAGAGAGGAAAATAGCTCATTGAAGATACTGAGTTTACAGTGTAGACTCAACAGCCAGCATTTCCCTCCAAATGGCAAAGCCCAAGTGAGCCTTAGGAATTCTTTTCTGAAACTGTCTGGATTCAAACATAGGTAAGCCTCCCTAAGTGGAAAGATAGAGTGTGGAATTTGGAGTCATATAATGCGCTGTAGTTTTTATGGCTTCTGCTCCTGAAGCCATCTGAGCATTCATTTATCATAATATCACCACACAGTGGATATTTTCATAAGGGTGGTAAATTAGAAATAATGAGAAAAATTACAGAAATTAATTGACCCTTGCAAAGGCCTACAGGGAAAACAGGAAATAGCTACTTCTTTGGGTCTGTTGGAACAAGGTGTGCGAAGCAAGTGTTAGTGCTGAGATAGAGGCTGGCAATAGGAGAAATCAGGAGTGGTGCCCAACAAGAAAGGAAGAATGATTCTCTCTATGTGTGGGGCAGATGGATACTTCTCTGGGCTTATTAAGAATGGCCAACAGGTGGGCAAGGGACTTGAACAGAATTTTTTCCCAGCAAGCACATGAAAAATTGCTCAATGTCTTCTATGATCAGGGAAATGCAGATCAAAACCACTTTGAGATGTCACCTAACCCCATTGAGAATAGACCACATCACAAGGTCCCAAAGCTGCAGATGCAGGCATGGGTGTGGAGAGAAGGGAACACTTATGCACTATTGGTGGAACTGCAAACTAGTACAGCTTTTTTAGAAACAATTATAGAGAATCCTCAAAGAAGTAAAAGTAGACCTCCTCATTTGATCCCACAATTCCACTACTAGTTATATACCTGGAAGAAAAAAAAAATTCATTTTACCATGAGGACATTTCCACTGAAATGTTGACAGCAGTTCAATTCACAATGGCAAAGATGTGGAAACAACTCAAATGCCCATCAACCCATGAATGGATTAAGAAACTGGTATATGTACACCATGGAATACATTAATCAGTCATAAGAAAGATGGAAGCTTTGCATCTTTTGTATTTACCTAGATAGATTGGGAGGACATTCTCCTAAGTAAATTATATCATTAAACATCAGGGAAATAAAAAATGAAACAATGAGATGTCACTTCACACCTGTTAGATTGTCATCAAAAAGACAAGAGATAGTAAGTGTTCATGAAGATGTGTAGGAAAAAGGGAACCCTTGGTGGGAAAGTAAATTGATGCAAACCTTGTGGAAAACAGTATGAAGGGTCTTTGGAAAATTACGAATAGCGCCTGTGGCTCAAAGGAGTAGGGCACCGGCCCCATAAGCCAGAGGTAGCGGGTTCAAGCCCAGCTCTGGCCAAAATCTGCAAAAAAAAAAAAATTACAAATAGAAATATTTTATAAGCCTGCAATCCTTCTTCTGGATATGTGCCCAAAGGAAATGAAATCAGTATGTTGAAGACATATCTGCACTCCTATGTTCTTTGCAGCATTATTAATGATAGCCAAGATCTGTCAAAAGATGAATGAATAAAGAAAATGTATATACAATAGAATACTATTCAGCCTTAATAAAGAAGGAAATCTTGCCATTTGCAGCACCGTGGATGAACCTGGATGACATTATGCTAAGTGAAATAAGCTAAATATAGAAAGACAAATACTACATGATCTCACTTATATGTGGAATAGAAAAAAAGTCAACCTTACAGAAGCAGAGAATGATGGTAGCTGAGGCTAGGGGTGGGGGAAATGGAGAAATGCTAATCAAAAGGTACAAACTTGCATTTTGTTATAAGATGAATAAATCTTGGGAATAATATCATATCACCAACAAAAGAGAGATAATTTGACTTCCTCTTTTCCAAATTAGATGAATTTTCTTTCTTTCCTTTGTCTGATTGCTCTGGCTAGGACTTCCGGTACTATGTTGAATAGAGGTAGTGATAGTGGATGTCCTTGTCTTGTTCCAGTTTTTAGAGAGAATGCTTTCAACTTTTCCCTAATCAGTACGATGTTGACTGAAGATTTGTCATATATGGTTATTATTATTATTCCTTTTATGCCCACACTTTTTGTCATGAAGGGGTGCTGGCTTTTATTGATTGTTCTTTTTGTATCACTAAGATGATCACATGGTTTTTGTTTTAAATTCTGTTTATGTGGCAAATCCCATTTATTTATTTTAATTTAATTTAATTCTATTTTTTTAAGACAGAGTCTCATTTTGTCGTCCTTGGTAGAGTGCCATGGTTTCACAGCTCACAGCAACCTCCAACTCTTGGGCTTAAGTGATTCTCTTGTCTCAGTCTCCCAAGTAGCTGGGACTATAGGTACCCAACAGAATGCCCTACTTTTTTTTTTTTTTAGAGACATGATCTTTCTCTGGCTCAAGCTGATCTTGAACTCCTGAGCTCAGGCAATCCACCCGCCTTGGCCTCCTAGAGTGCTAGGATTATAGGCGTGAGCCACTGAGCCTGGCCGTGAATCCCTTTTATTGACTTGCATATGTTGAACTATTCTTGCATCCCTGGGATAAAACCTACTTGATTATGGTGTTATCTTTTTGATGTGCTGTTGAATTTGGTTTGCTAATATTTTGTTGAGGATTTTTACATCCATATTCATCAAAGATGTTGGCCTGTAGTTTTCTTTTTTTCTTGTGCTCTTTCCTAGATTTGGTGTCAGGGTTATACTGGCTTCATGGAATGAGTTAGGAAGAATTCACTCCTTCTTTTTGAAACGGTTTCAGTAGTATAGGTGCCAGTTCTAATTTGTATGTTCACTGGAATTAGTCTATGATTCTACTGGTCCTGGGCTTTTTGTTATCATTGTTGTTGTGAGAGTTTTTTGATGACAAATTTTATCTCATTACTTCTTCCTGATTCAAGTTTGGTAGATTACATGTTTCCAGAAATGTATCCACTTTCTCCAGATTTTCTAATTTGTAGACATAGTGATGTTCATAAATGTTTCAGATGGGCCTTTAGTATTTCTGTAGTATCAGTTGTAATGTCTCCTTTTTCATTTTCAATTGAGCTTATTTGAATCCTCTCTTTAATTTAGCTAATGTCTAATGGTCTATCAATTTTGTTTCTCTTTTCAAAGAACCAACTTTTTGTTTTGTTGATCCTTCACATTTTTTTGGTTTCAATTTCAATTAGTTCTGCTTTGATGTTTGTCATTTTTTTTTTTCCTGCTGCTAGCTTTGAGTTTGCTTTGTTTTTCTAGTTCCTTGAGGTATGGCATCAGGTTGATAATTTGCAATGTTCCTGTCTTTTTGATGTAGCCACTTAATGTGATAAATATCCGTCTTAGCACTGCTTTTGCTGTATCCCAAAGCTTTGGATAAGTTATGTCACAATTATCATTTAGGAAAGAATTTTTATTAATAATTTCCACCTGAATTCATCTTTAACCCAAAGATCATTCAGAGGCAAGTTGTTAATTTCCACGTATTTGTATAGTTTTGGATGTTCCTCTTGGAACTGATTTCTAGTTTTATTCCACTATAGTATAAGAAGACACTTGTTATGGTTTTGATTTTTTTTTAATTTATTGAGACTTTTTTTGTGACCTAGTTTATGGCCTTTCTTGTAAAATGTTTCATGTGCCGAATGATATTTATTCTGCAGTTGTTAAATAAAATGTTCTGTAAATGTCTGTTGGGTCAGGTTTTTTCTATAGTCTAGTTTAAGTCCAGTCTTTGTTCGTTGACTTTCTGCCTTGATGGTCTGTTTAGTGCTATCAGCAGAATGTTGAAATCCCCCACTATTATTTATTGTATAGCTTAGAAAACACTGAAGATTCCTCCCAAAGACTACTAGGTTTAATATGAATTCCGTAAAGCTCATGTTACAAAATCATTGTATGCAAATGAGCAGAATTTCTATATACAATAGCAACCACGCTGACAGCCAAATAAAGAACCCCTGCTAAAAAAAACCCAACCAACCAAACAAACAAAACTAAGAGTATACTTATCCAAGGAGATGAAAGGTGTGTATAATGAAAATTGCAAAACACTAAGGAAATGAATACTAGATAACACAAATAGAAAAACATCCTAACTTCATGTATTAGAAGAAACAATATTGTTAAAATGAACATATTACCTGAAGTAATCTATAAATTCAATGTAATTCCCATCAAAGTATTAACATTATTCTTCACAGAATTAAAAAAAAAACTCCTAAAGTTCATATGGAGCCAGAAAAGAAAAATGAACAAAACTAGAGGCATCACATTACCTGACTTCAAATTGTAACATATGTGTATTTGGCTATAGTAACCCAAATGTCATGGTACTGGCATTAAAGTAGACACATGGATCAATGGAACAGAATAGAGAACACAGAATAAAGCCATATACCTCCATCCAACTGATCTTCAACAAAGTAGATGAAAACATAGCACTGGGAAAAAGATGCCCAATTCAAGAATAGTTGTGGGAAAATTGAATGTCCATATACAGCAGAGTGAAATTGGATTTCTGTCTCTCACCACATACAAAAACTTAGTCAAGATGGATTAAAGAGTTAAATGTAGGACCTTAAGCCATGAAAATTCTAAATGAAAATCTTCAGGAAATTCTTCTTGAGAGTGGCCTCGGCAAATAATTTATGAATAAGTTTCCAAAAGCAAATTCAAGAAGAAAAAAGAAAGAAATGAGACCAATTTAAAAGCTTCTGCACAGCAAAAGAAATAATCAACATATTAAAATTGAGTATATTGAATTCTTGCTTCTCCATTCTTGTGATGCTTTACTAGGAAGAATGTGTTCCCCCTCCATCCAGGCTAATACAAAAGATATAAAACTTTTTAAATGGTTGCATAGTATTTTTTGGTATAAATATACCACAGCTTGTTGATCCAGTCCTGGGTGGGTGGGCATTTAGGTTGCTTCCACGCTTTGGCTATTGTAAATTGAGCTATGACTAACAACTGCAATCAGTCTAACCTAATTCTTTATACCCTCAATGAATCTCAAGTAATAAAAAATAAATTCAAAAAAAAAGAAATAATCAACAGATAACTAACAGAATGGGAGAAATACTTGCAAGCTAGGCATCTAACTAAGGACTAACATCAAGAGTCTGCAAGGAACTCAAATAACACAGCAAGAATAAATACTATAACCCCATTAAAAAATGAACAAAGGACATCATTAGATATTTTTCAAATGAAGGTAAATGAATGGTCATGAAACATATGAAAACATTCTCAACATTGCTAATCATCAGAGAGATGCAAATGGTTACTGCAGCACAATTCCCCCAATAGCAAATACATGGAATCAACCTAAGTGTCAACCAACTGATGAGTGGATAAAGAAAATGTGAGACATTCATGTATATATCTATAGACAGAGATATAAATATAGATACACACAGACATTGAAAAGAATGAGATAATGTCTTTTGCACATCTTGGATGAAATTTGAGACCATTACCCTAAGTGAAATAACTAGAGAATAACAAATAAAATAAAAATACACATGTTTCACTTATATGTGGGAATGTATTATGGGTATTATTCCACAGAGTGAAATAATAGACAGTGAAGACTCCAAAGGTGGGGGGACAGAAGGGGATAAGGGAGAAAACATTACCCATAGGGTACTATGCATTATATTCAGGTGATGTGTAGACTAAAAACCTTGTTGCTATACATCAGTGTAACAAAATTGTACTTATAACCCCCTAAATACATTGACATTTTTTAAAAGATGAATAAATTCTAGAAACCCAATGGACAGAGTGGGCTCTATAGTTAATAATACTGTAAGGTGTACTTGAGATTTGCTTAGAGTCCATCCTGAGTATTTTCACCACCCACACACATATACACACAAGAAAATAGTAAATATGTGAAGTGATAGATATGTTAAATTAGCTTGATTGGGGTGATTCTTTTTTTATTGTTATTTCATAATTTATACATATGTCAAAACCAAGTGTACACCTTAAATATATTTAATTCTTATTCGTTAATTACACCTCAATAGAGTTGGGGGGAAATTAAAACAAAATCGAAGAAGAGCCTGAGTTGCATGAGAGCTCTGGAGCAAGGCAGGGAAACCTCCTCAGCATCCTCCATCTGCCCCTGGAAATTAGGAATACAGCTGCCTCTCAAGGCTGTTGCTTTGGGTATTCCAGGCCATTGGCTTCTGCTTCTTTCTAGCTCTGGCTCTGGTAGACATCCTTCCTGCCATGTATGGTTATGAGAGCACATGGTAGATCAGTGTCAGGGCCAGGACCAGTGTGCAAAATGTGAGGAGGACCCACCCTGCGGGCTGTTTCTGTACCAGCAGGACCCTGAGCATAAGGGCCACTATAAGTTCTGCTCTGTAGGCAGGCCAACCCCGCTCAGTGCTGCCTATATCAGTGAGACTGCTTCGTGCCATAGTTCACTATCAGGAAGTCCTCTTGCTTGTAGACATAATTTCTACAATACCACTTGTGTCACAATAATAGGAATGATTATTTGGTCTCTTGTCTGCTAGGAAAACAGCTTTTGAAAAGTGGTATTGCACAGTGCAGGCTTGAACTAATGAAAGACACACTCTAGAATGCCATAATCCTGGTTGTTGAAATCTTGAACGGTCAAAATCTCAAAAATATAATTCAAGAAAAAATAATTTAAAAAATTCTTTAAAAGATATCTAGTTATAATTTTAAAGGCAAATTTATTGGGAAAACATATAAAAACACAACAGATTACTTCTTAGACCACTTTATATGGTAACATAGTTGATAAGAACACATATTTTTGCAAGTATAAACACCCAGGTATACTAGTGATAGTCACACAGGTCTAAGTTCCAAGCAGATAAACCATGTTCAAAAACAAATAGCATATGTGACTGTGGCCAACTGAAATATCTTAATGACCTAAGTCTTTTGTTGCGATCACTCCAAAAGGTTACCATTTCAAGAAAGGTTCAGATTTCAAGAAATTTTATCTTTCACAGATGTAGATGTACAAAAAGGACATGTCTTATTGAAGAAGTTTCAACATTTTTTACCTAAATGTATAATGTTTATAATACAGTCAACATAGTGATATTGTATTTTCATGGAGTAAAATCTGCCAAATTACATAAAGCGTATTAGAACTCTCACTTTCTAAAAGTCTTCATACGATTTATACCTCCAGTATTTAAAATAATGTAAAGATAAAATACATGGAATAGTAAATTATAAAAAACAATGCTGACAGTTTAAGATAGGGAAAAAAACTGCAAAAAGAAAAAAAGCAACCCCCCTCCCTCCCAAAAATAACTATAAAGAACAATTGAACAAAAATGTATATTACAGGTATAGATGATGGGCAATTTGCACAGAGGTAGTCCATAAGAGCTGGGCAGCTTTCACAATCATTAACTATATTCTGAAATCTTGCATTGCTATGAATAATTACTTTTTTTCCTTTTTAACTTTTGGGGCATGACTTTCTTCAAAGAATAAGTCTGCATTCATTTTCTATATGGTGCTTTTCTTTTTGAAATAATAGACACCAACATGAACATTCCCTATTAAATCTCTCTATCTTCTGAGCCATGCTTCTACAGTTTGTACAGTACATAGAAACCCATTCTGTGTGTACTCCTATATAGACCATGAATATGGTGGAAACGATACTAGTGATTGAACAGCAACCCCAGTGCATATGCGGCTTCTTATCCTACCATGCAGGAAGCCAGTTAGTAACTTCACTGGCTTCTTCAGGCAAATGCAGCTTTAACTCATTAAAAACTCTTGGAATTTTATCAGCTGGAAGAAATGCCAATGCAGACAAATGACATGTTTTTTCAACTGAAGTTTTTGTTATTGCCATATTGCATGGCCTAGCCGCTCATCTGAATTTTCCACCAAATACGTTAAGTTGAATGGGAAAAAAATAAACTTTATTGATGACACCTTGAAATGAACTTTTAGAAGCCTCGATTGCATCTAATTCCAAATCTGTCATCATGATTTACGGAGTCAATTAGTCATTAGTGATCTTCGGTTTTAGGATTTAGACTGTGGGGATTTTGATCTTTTGGGAAGGCAATATTCAGGGCTTTGGCATTTGAGATCGTATCTTTTCAGCATTATGATTAGCACCTGCACAGTGTGATAACTCTGGCATCAAATATCCTGGGCTTGTGGTCTGGTTCTTACTTTTACCAGCTGGAGGTCCTGAGCCAGTCACTTTCTCTCTTGAGGCCTCAGTTTTCTTATTGGTAAAATGGGAATAATAATAATTCCATTCTAAGGCAATTTTCAAGATCTGATGATTTATTACCCAAAAAACACTCAGAAGATTATTTGACACTTAATAAGTATTCAATAAATGTAATCAATAGCAATATTATTATTATTTTTGTGTGTGTGTGTGTGGAGACAGAGTCTCATTCTATCACCCTCGGTAGAGTGCTGTGCAGTCACAGCACACAGCAACCTCCAGCTGCTCTTGGGCTTGAGCTGTTCTCTTGCCTCAGCCTCCCAAGTAGCTGGGACTACAGGCGCTCGCCACAGAGCTTGGCTAATTTTTGATGCAATTTGGCCGGGGCTGGGTTTGAACCCGCAGCCCTCAGTATATGGGGTCGGCGCCCTACTTGCTGAGCCACAGGTGCCATCCAGCAATATTATTAATAGATAATGTGAAATGGGAAAAAACACAATGTGTACCCTTGATGTTTATGTTTATTTTAAATATTGTGTGGTTTTATCTTTTTTAAAAATGAATTTGAATGCTTAGTGCTTATTAAACAGGTTTATTCTGTTTATTTTAAATATTGTGTGGTTTTATCTTTTTAAAAATGAATTTGAATGCTTAGTGCTTATTAAACAGGTTTATTCTCACATTAAGTTCTGTTTTTATAGCAATCGCTTGAGAAATCGGGTCACTAGAGTCCATTTTGCATCAGGTATGGGGGTTGGCTGCGGCAGCCACCTCCCAAGCCATCCCCCTTAGTTAACTTTAAGCAACTGCCTGTGAGATGTTGAGAGTAAGTGTTCTACTAATGAGGTTATTTTTATGGTACAAGATTAATGACAATCATTACACCCTTGTCTTTCTGACTTTGCCAGTGTCTGGGCAAATGAGCCCCGATGCCTTTGGGCCTGGTATAATGGGCACATTAAAACAAGGTGTTGGTATTGTTGTTGTTTTAAATTTCAGATTGATATGAGGTACATTGTTTTCATTTCTAAGGTAAAGTTTAAGTTGTAGTTGAGTCCTTCACCCGGGGGTGGGGGGGGGGGCGTGCTGACAACCCTCACTTGTGCACATTCAGTGAGATCAGAATTTCTTAACAAATATGTATTTCAAAAACATATCACATTCGACATGATCACTTTGGAACTACTGGGAAGAACTCCAACTCCCCATAACTCTCTACTAAATATGTGTACCAGTGACGGGCCAATAAATGTTTAACAATTGACTCCTCAGGCAACAAAAAAAAGCCCTAATTGGTATCATTCACCAATTTTGTGGTGCAAATGCTCCCCTCATGATCAGTCTCCAGCTACCACTGAATTTGAAACTGGGGGGAAAGGTGTAAGTCCCCAAATGCAGAGTTTGGGGAAATGATGAGAACAATAGGTTTTTGTAGATGAGTACAAGCTCCAGCATGTTGGTGTCCCTGGAAGTGTACATTCCTTGTCATGGGATTAGGAATTGACTGGACAAAAGAGAAATTTACTCATCAGGGCTTTGCATTATCAGCTCTGCTAGTACGTGGCACTCATTCTGGGCCAGGCACTATTTTAAGCTCATCATAAATATTAACTCATTTAATCCTCAGAAAAACTATAATTCTTATTTACTACCATAACTGAGACACAGAGAGGCTAGATAATTTGCTCAAGATCACACAGCTAGGAAACAATGGAACTGGGATTCAAACCTAGGCAGTCTGGCTCCAGTTCCAACTCTTTGAACCACTTCATCTTCTCTCTCTCTTTCTTTCTCTCTCGTCACAGCATTCTTTTTTCCTAATATATTCAATATAGGTGGTAATTATTTTATTGTTGTGTTATTTTTGTATATATATGAACCTCTACTATCAGACTACAAAACTATAAGTTTCCTGAGAACAGGTACCATGGCAGACACCAAATAAATAGTATTTAGATATATGGGTAAATCTTATATCACTCTCCCTCCTGATCTGTCTCTTAACTAGAACCTAACATACATCAGAGCAATAATAGAGGCTATCTTTGTCGTTTTGTTGCAATACCAATCATTAGGACAGTGCCTGGGACACACCTGGCATTCATAAATGTCTGTGACCTGAGTGAACTGGACCCTTCGTTTACTTCTGATGTTATACTTGTGAAAGTGGCTCCCCTTCAGACACATCCACACAGGTTGCACCCGCCTTTGTCCTTACTGTGTGCTTGTTCTGGTCTCTTTCTTGGATTCTAGATATGAGCAGAGACCTTGTTTTATTAACTTCAGAGCCCCAGCATCTAGCAGGATGCATAATGCATCGTAGGCATGCCAAGCATGTTTTCAGGAAGAAGCATACAGCAGATGTTGAATAAGTACTTGTTACAGGGTGAGTTAGAAAGGAAGAACTTGCTCCTCAAAGCGGACTACCTGTAGGATGGGAAAGGAGCTTGAATTGTTAATACAATCAAAGTTCTCTGTTTTTGCTGTGTCTTCCCGGATGTTGGGGACAGAGCTACAGGTTGAAAGATTGTTCTGATGTTCTGAGGATGACTTGGACATTATTTCTCAATAGTTGCAAGGTGCTCCAGGAGCAGCATTAGTCTAGGAGCCCAGAGTTCAGAATTGGAAGTCTGGTTCATCCATGTAGGCAACATAAGTGCCTCAGTGAGTTTTGCTTTACTTTAGGGGGGTAAGTGATCTATAAGTCTTTTCAGCTAATGGCTCCTGATTAAAGACCTAGTATATATATTCCTACAAGTAGGAAGCTAATAACTGAGAATTGCCCCAGAACCCTAACAGTTAAATGTATGCCTACTCTTGAATAGTAAAGATGCTGAAGAGATACCATGTGACCATGTGTTGGAATACTTCATTTCATAAATCTCAATGAAGCATAATGACCTGATTAATATTAACTGTCTTCTCTTTCCTTTCCAGGCATGGGGTGAGGATGGAGGAAAAAAAGAAAGAGGGAGGAGAACAGAAGGGACTGAATTCTTAAGTAGTGCAATTCGATTACCTCCAAAAGATCTCCAAAGATGAGCATGCAATTACTACTAATTGCAGATAGTACTACTGATAATGATAACAATCAATCACTTTGCTTGCCCCATTCTAAACAAGACTACAGGCATCACCGCAGATTAATCACATTAATGGTCAGCATTCAGGCGGCTGTGGCTGCTAAGTTTGGATAATTCTGTGTTCTGAATGGCAGAGTAACAGAATCCATTGCCGGAAGTCATATGATACCACCTCACCCACAACCCACCTCTGGACTCTACCTCACTTAACCTAGATACGTGAACACCCCTCTTTTGATAATCATATTTTTTAAAAGCAGCAACAATAGTAACAACAGTAATTTTCCTCTAATCAGAGTTCCAAAGTGATCACCTGTGGAAATTGCTTCCTGGTGACCAACCTACCTCATATTTGCTGCAATATGAGGTATTGTATATCCTGTAACTGGAGCCTGGGACCCAGATACAGTTCTAGTTCCATTTCTATTGACCTGAGCAGGGGAAATGGAATCTTGATTTTCCTGTCTATAAAACAGAAATAATACTGATTGTTATCTCCCTCCCTATTGTTCTGTTATGGCAGAAATCGCATGGGAAATCTATAGTGTGTCTTTGAGCCAACTACTCGGTATAAGTGAATCACAGATAATTCTGGGCTTTCTTCTGGTATTTTAAAAAATTACTTATTGTATATGTCAGGGAATTAATGGACTGTCTCAACTTAAAAACAAGCCTGTGTGTCCGTTGTTATTAATGTATTCTTTGGCAACAAAAAATATGGCAAGTATCTGGTATGGTGAAATAGTCCTAACCAGAGACGCTATTGGGAAGCAGTTTCTTAAGAGAAGAGGCAGACAGCACGGCATCACTGCTCAGGCCTGGGTTACTAGCCCATTACTCCACTAAAGAGGCTTTGAACCCCATACTTGTTCTGCATTGAAAAGTCACCTGATATTATACGAATTAGGTATGTTTTACCACTCCCCCCCACAATAAAAAGAAGACAGACAAAAAAGCAAGGAGATACAGCTTCCCAAGGTCAATGCAATTTCTCTTTGGTTTAAGCTTTATTTTGGATTATCCACACCAAAATTCTGAATATGGCAGGAGAGTTCCACCTAATTCTATCTGTGGAGGGGGCACCCTACTATGTGCCCTGGACACCTACCAGATGGTTTCTCAGTAGAATGGAACTATGTCTTTGTAGGGAATTGTCAGCTTCCACATTGACAAAGGAGAGCCATTGCCCTGATTCTCTCCTGGACTCCTGCTTTGATCCTGAAATACAGAAGCCCAGTCAGAAATGGCACTAGGCAGAGTTCCCAACGCTGCTTGGTTGCTCCAGAGTCATAGAGTCTGGAGAACCCAAGCACACTGGTCCCTGTCCTCCTGTGTCTAGAACCAAATAACCATTCTCATTCACTGTCCATGCGCAAGTATCTTTATCTGTCTTTACAGAATTATTCCTTTGGATTGATTCTTCTTAAGATGCAACTAATCATTTCACTACCCCTTGCCATGCACTAAGATGAACACAAATGATAATTTTCTGGGTAAAAACCTGCTATTGGAATAAGAGGCTCCTGTGATACAAGCTAATGCCCCTATAATCTATCTCGAGTTCAGGGGGGAACCCCCAGAAGCTATGACTAAGAGGGTACACATGCAGGGGCTCCAGTTTTAAAAATTCCATACTCGTCCAACCTCAGTTCAAGTCTGTGGTCACAGTTACTACACACAGTTGTCATTCTTAAGCCAGCAAGAAAATGTGGCAGTGGAAAATATCCAGGGCTTTGCTGCAGGCCTGAACTCGGCTTCTCATGCAACCAGATGCTGGAATCCATCAGAGGCCCCGGGAGCCACAGCTGCCTCTCATCTTCTCAGTTTCTCTCTGATTTCAAATCTACGCCACGGACACCAATCCACTGCCTAGTCACTGCACAACCACGAGAAGGTTTCTTGAACTTCAGTGAGCAGGACGTTAACTGGTGAGCCTGCTTCATACGTGCTTAAATCTTCTCCCCCAGATTCCTTCCTCACTAGGAATGGGGTACAATGGGAAAATCTGAATTCTAGCCAACTCCTGGGGTGATCAAGTGCAGGTGTGGGGGCCACACCATAGCCCTCACCTGAAGTGGGGGCTCTCTGTCTGGGCCCTGTGATCTGAGACCTGAGACTTTAATTTTTTTTCTTATATTCTTTTCATAGGATTCAGTTCCTCTGTTTATAAGATGGGAAAGAGTCCATCCTTGCAAGGTTCTTTTATATCAAAATTGGGGCCCAGGGAACAATATGCCTGTTAAGGGCTAAATTGTGTCCCCCTAAAATGGTATGTTGGAATCCAAACCCCTAGTATCTCCAAATGTCAGGTTAGAGCTTTACAGAGTTCATCAAGTTAAAATGAGGCCATTATGGTGAGGGCGAATCCATTACCACAGTAGTTCATATAAAAAGGGAAAATATGGACAGAGGGAGGCTGGCATACAGGGGCAATGTGCGTGGGGATTGGGTTTATCAAGGAACTCCCAGCAGCTCAGAAAGAGGTCTGGAGCCGGGTAGTGCCTTCAGAGGGAGCATGATGCCATCTACACAGAACCTTAGATTTCTAGTTTCTAGAACTGAGACGATAAATTCCTGTTCTTTAAGCCACCCTATTGGAGGTCGTTGGCTCTGGCAGACCCAAGAAACTAACCCAACGCCGGAAGCTTTAGGCTCCACATGGTACTTGAACCCAGTGAATTCTCCTCCCTCAGGTGCGTGAGTTACGCCATAGACTCTCACTAGGGAGTCAGCCCAGACTTTCCCCAGAGCAAAAGCCACAGGCACTTGTGTGCCGCCTGCTTCACATCTGCCAGAGTGGAGACTCATCATCATAGCTTGGCTACGGGCCTGTTTCTCTCCCACTTCTTTGGTTCCTCGGAGTGGAGTCGTCAGGAGAACTGTGCTACTCCGAGGTGCTCCACTGCAGAAAGCAGCACCCAGTCTCTCAGAGGTGATGCGGATCTTCAGACCCAGCTATGGGGCTCACTGGGCTCTTACCAAGGGCCAGCAATTCCTCTTACTGCCACATACAGTTATTATCTGGATAGTTCACAGGTAACGAGGAAACTGGGGGACAGGGAATGAGTCCCCAAAGTCACACACCTCAGTGGTGGGGCACATGGCAGGTCGTGGGTCCAGTGGGCACAGAGAAAAGAATGGCGTGGAGGACGAAGTGACCTGTTTAATCAAATGATATCCTAAAAAGTTTATTTTAAACTAGGTTTTGGAGAAAAAGAAGTCTGTCCTCACAGGCCTTGTGAAGGGGCGAGAGGCTGGCCAGACAAGGCAGAGCTTCTGTCCAGTGTGGCTGGGGTCCTTGTGTTTAGAGAGGTCTAACACTTTGGGCTTGGAGGCGGGGGGGGATAGATAACGGTACCCACCCTGTTCCTAGTTCCTTGTTCCTTACTGATTTCCAGAGGCGCTCACCATGAAGACGACCCACTATTTTTTTTTTTCTGGGATATGCTGTCCTAACAAGCCCTTATCATTACCATCATCCTCATCCTCACTTTCCCTGGCATTATATTACTTTGCAATCTATAAATACTTATTTTTTGGCTGAGGCTGGGTTTGAACCCACCACCTCAGGTATATGTGGCCAGCGCCCTACTCCTTGACCCCCAGGGGCCACCCAAGCCATAAATACTTTTCATAAGGCTGTCTTCATTTGCTCATCAAAACATTCTGTGCAATAAACAGAACTTTAATCCAGATGAAAAAGAAGTTGAACCTCAGAAAATTTCAGTGATTTGTTTGAGGTCTCCAGCTGGCTCCATTGAGAGGCTGGCCTGAAATCCAGCAGTGCTGACCTCCTCCACCTCCCCAGGCTCCTTCCGCTCTGTCCCCCCAGCAGCGCCCCTGACCCCCAGCTCTGGGTTGCCCAGGGCTATAGAGCTGGGTGCTGCATCTGAGGTACTGCTCCTCCTTGCCTTGCTAACTATCCCCCAAGGCTCCCTGCCCAAAGGAATTCAGAACATGCTGCAGTTATTTGTGGAGCACTTTGTCTCTTGGAGATGGGGGCTCACACAGCTCAGAAAAAAAGCAGCACTTGCCCACACAGACAGCATTGCCCGGGGCTATTAATATCCAAGTACAAAAGCTTTATGGCGAGGTGAGGTGGAGTGTGGCTCACCCTGGCCACAGGACTTCTCAGCCACAGAGACTGCCTCATCTTACAGCAGCCATGCTCAGTCCCCAGTGAACAAACTCCTGCCCTACCTTCGGAGCCAGGTAGACAGAACAGGACAGACAGGGGGACTTGCAGGGGACTGCGATTGCCTGTCTTCACCATGTTTCCTGAGAGATAAGAACAAATGGAGACTTGAAGTCTCAAAATAATGTTCGATCAGTGCCTCTCTTTTTTCTAAAGCATCCCAAGCATTCAGCATTTGTTGTCTTTCTCGGTCTTATAGTTATCTTTGTGCATAAGGACAGGGTAAGCGTGGTTAATGTATTTATTCTTTCAGAAAACTAGTATTGGTTATTGAACACCTGCCTGAACCACCCGGGTACCGATGACACTGAGAAGGGGAAGATAGAGTTCATTCCTTTAAGCTCATCGTTTGTGGGAGAAAGATACACGCTATTCTATCATAGTGCTATTGTATCATAGTGCAATTATTGCTGTCACAAATATAAACACAAGATAGCACAGAGGAAGGAGTGGGCAACTCAGTCTTCAAGACCCAAAGTCAAGGGGAGAAAGGAGAAAGGATTGCATTGGGTCTCTAGGAGGAAGGGAAGTTTTGCAGGACAAGGTAGGAAGGGACTGCATTGCAGGTAAGGCAATATGCCAAAGGAGGGGAATATGGACTAGCCTGGATGTTGAGAGAGGACCTATTTGAGTCCCAGAGGGGGAAGGGACAGTAGCAAGAAGACAGGAAAGGACAGACTTGCAAATCACTTCATGTCTTGGGGTTTCTCCAAAGATTCTCAGGAGCCCCTCCGAAAGTTTCCCCACCAGGTGATGTTGTAGACCACGTGTCTGGCTGTGTGCCCAGGCCACCTAGCCATGTGCTCCAAAGGCTCTTGGAGGGCCTCAGGTTTTTCTGCAGTCTAGAGCACTTTAAGGACTATAGTGTTATCTCAAGGCAGAGAATACTTGTTTTGAGATACGTGGATGGCACAGTGATGGCCAAGGCAAAAATGACAGAACGAAGATAATGAAAACCTGCTAGTTGTGACAAATGAAACCCAAACCATTCTTATCTGCTTGGGGGGCCAGAGGGCTTTCAAGGGCCCTGTAGATGGTGCATCAGCCTTGGGGGCTAATGGGTTCATTTGTACATTTTAGGAACCCACTAACAGACTCTCATTATTATTAGTGCAAATTACCCAAGTTCACCTGTAACCCTAGGTCTTTGTGCCAACAAAGATGAAAAGGCCTGAGGGACCCCGAAATTGAACCGTGAAATGTCATTAGCTAAATCTCAATCATCACAGCTCCCGGAACTAATTATAGAGCTAGGAGTGGCTGGGGCCAGACCCCTTTGATATAAAAAGATTTTATGAAAGGCAAAGGGGGGGAGGCAACAATAATTCTCACCCTATTATATTCCTTTCAATTATTTACAGTAATAGACACTGATGGGGAACAAATATAGAGACTGGAATCCGGTGAGGTCACACAGGCGCTCTGGAAGCCAAGGATGCGCTATTGGAATCTGGGAACGCAATGAGGCAATGTTTCAGCTGGCCCTGCATTCTTCACCTCCCATTGTCTCAGTGTCTTTCTCTCTGCTTCCCTTCCCCCCACCAAAGTCAAGCGCACAGACCCCATGCTGAGAATGCTAAGCTTCACTTCATGCTCAGAACTAGCAGATATCTTCCCTCAAGTGTTTCAATAAGACATTCACATTCTTTCCCCTAAGTGACCACAGTGGGAAATGAATACTAGAAACCCATGGGCATCCTTGGGATGAAGTGAGTGAGTGTGGCCCCCAGATCCACTGAAATCTGCCCACTGAAAAGCCCTTCAGCAAAAGCTCTGCGTCTCACAGACCCACATGTTCCTTTATGTCTCCCAGCCTCCCTTGTACTGGTTAAAGCCTTGACTTAACTGGCTTCTGGCTGATGAAATGCAGGCGGAGACATAAGCCCCCTGGGGCATGCCCCTTACACACAGCCTGCAGAATCCCCCAGCTCTTTCTCCCTGTCATACAGTGGCTTTAGCCTCCACCTGTGCCAGATGGGAGAGCTGTAAGACGGAGAGATATCTTGACCCATCAGTCATCGGACTTTGACATAAGCAAAAAATAAATGTTTTAATAACACTAAGCCGCTGACATGTCAGGGTGTGTCTGATGTGGCAGAGAACATTGTTTCTTCTAAATCACCTAAGCCCCTGAGATAGCACAGGGGCGAGGCATGGAGACATTCATTCAGCACAAAGAAAAAAAAATCCACTGTACTAAATATCTCTCTCTCTCTTTTTCTTGACCTAATTATTTATGTTTCAGAGTGACTCGTGGCCTGCAGGTTGAGGGAGAGGCCATAGTAAGTGTGTCCCTAGGGATCAATGGACTCTGGACAGGGTGGGCACCTGTGTCATCCTCTTGGAGCTGGAACAATGTAATTCCCCCAGGGGTAGTGGAGGATGGTAGCCTTTGCTGGGACTCTGGGCAATCAGAAATGGTGACTTAAGTAGCAAAAAACTTTGGAAGTCATTGAAAGCTCACATACTCCCATTTGCTCTTGTGGAGTAGCTTGCAATACATGTAGTGTATGTCCGTCATTGGGAAATTCTCTAACACAGAAAATCAGTCGGCATGCCCAATAATCTTGGCTAACATGGGTCCTAGGTTGTGTCCGTATTTCTGGACGGTCCAGCACCCAGTTTTGAAAGGCTTAGCTATCTTTTTAAAGCAATGAAATGTTGTTTTTCTTCTAAAAAGTCTTGTCTGTTTTTCTTTTACAAACATTTTTCTGTTTTTTTATACCTTCCTTCCTTTCCCAAGCTCTAATCTCTGAACTCAGAGCTTCTTTCCTGGCTTCTAGTTCCATGCTCTTTCAAGAAAAGGGCACATTAAATATTTTAGAAGACAAGATTCCCATGATTGCAAATGGGCAGCGTGCTCATTTTTAAATAATCACATGATTCTGATCTAAGAGGATCTCAGCACTTAGGACCTTCCTCAAGTCAGGCATTGATGGTTTTTATCAGCTCAGTGCAGGGAATTTGAAACAGCCATCAGATCTAGAGTTCATTCTATTTGGCTCTTCCAAGCATTGCATCTGGAGTCATTACACCCTGGAATTGCACAGGAAATGATGCATGCGGAATATTTCTCTGCCACGCCCTCTATCAACACCATCTCCTTCCTAATTGTATGGTCACCTCACTGAGGAAGGGACTCACATCTCCTCTCTAGGACATCATGATGAACTTCCCTTCCTTCTTCAGTTTATTAGCTATCAGAATACTCTCCCAAGGCCTAACACTGCCCATTCCTCTGCTCAAAAGTCTTCTCTGACTCCCCACTACCCTAACCTGGCATTCAGAGCCTCCAAAATCTATGCCCACTTGGCCCTTCCAATCCCAGCTTTCTGTATTCCTTTTCCCATACTTTTAGTCAAACTCCCTGCATCAGCAATCTCCCACACCTCCCTGCCACCTCCTGAAAGGCCACCATACCCATCTCAGATGGGCGAAATTCTGTAAATCCCTTGAGACTTGTCTCTGCTGTTACCCCCACTTTGTGGCTTCCCTGTTCAACCCAACACCATGCATATATGGTCTCTCCCAGTTTAAAATGCCACAGTATTTTGAACCTCCCCTCTATAGATAATGCATTCCACCTTGCATTGCAGTTATTGTTGTGCATTATCTTTTAGAGAATCAGGCTTCTGAGAGTGGGCATTGTGTAGTATCCATGACTCCATCTTTTATGGTGCATGTCTGTTCTTTTGCAGGGTAGTTACTTGGTAAATGTCTGAGCCCTGAATTGAATACAGGGCAGTCTAACATTAAAGTTTAACAGGCTATTATCCAAAGTGGGAATCAAGAGTTGACTGTACTTTCTTGAAACTTGATCAGGTAAATCTTTAAAGAGCAGCTTTTCTTGGAAAAATAAAGGGGAGGAGGTGAAGGGATTCAAGTCATCGGAAAAATAAATAGCCACCACATTTTAGAACTTAGCCCAAGGCTTGTCCATCTGCAAAAAAAAGGTCTGACACCACACCCTCTGGAATGACAAATTGCAGAATTTACGGGTCAGGAGGTTACACAGGAAGAGATAGTAATTTCCACTCACCAACTGTTTTCTGACTCCTTCTACTGATTGGGAATCTCCCTTAGAAAATGACACCAGGTGCATGTCACTGAGGTTCACTCGCTCTCAGGCCTGCTGGTGCCTCCTAGACCCTTTGATCCTCTGCTCCCATTGTCTCCTGAAACCAATCCTTCCCATTCTGTATTTTTCCTCCTAAGCACCTGATACCTCCCAGCCACCAGGTGTTCCTTTCAGAAGCCAGGAGCTGATAACCTGGGCTTTCTGCCCTAACCCCAGACTTTGCAATGGAGGACTTAGGGAGGATTCTTCCCCCTGAGTGGTGGGTGCCAGCTCTCCCATACAGACTTGTTCATCAGCAAACTAAAGAGGATGCCAGATATGTCTGGAGCAATGGAAGCGCCACTGGAATAAATAAATAACCTTACAAGACAGTTCTTTGAACATAACATTTCTTTTAAATACACAAGTTTTTGATTTAAAAATAAATGAAAGAGGGGGGCGGAGCAAGATGGCGGACGAGTAACAGCTTCCTTGCGGCTAGGCACAGTGAGACTGGGGAGAGAGGACTTCAGGCATCTCTGCCAGGTGGGATCTGACCAGAAACTTCCCTTTGGGGACACAGGGAGACAGCGTGAGGCTTCTGGACACCCTGAGGAAGGCTAAAGCAACGGAGATTGGGCAAGTGGTTGCGTCTGTTCATTCGGTCTGATCCTGTCGGCGGCTGTGGGTGGGGCAGCAGTGGGACTACAAGCTGGAAGGGCCTTGCCCGTAAGCCGTTTGGGTTTCTTTTGGACTTGGCACTTGGTTGAACTGCCTTGGGAGAACCTGGGTAGGAGTGTGGGGTTTTTTTGAGTGTTGCCTGGGGCCCCAGACTGAGCCACCAAGCCAAACGGAGCTGCCAGTGTTTGGTGGGAGCTGTGTGGAGCCATTGTGGGAGAACTGCCCTGGCAAGCTCCACCCTCAGGGTCGCAAAACAGGCATTGGGCGGGAGCGAGTAATCTAGTGACTGAGCAGCCTAAAGGTGGGGACTGAGA
>CAUYON010055134.1:0-14185 GCA_963573935.1 Arctocebus calabarensis
GAGTCTCCTGCCTCCACCTCCCAAGTAGCTGGGACTACGGGCACCCACCACAACGCCCGGCCATTTTTTGGTTACAGCCATCATTGTTGTTTAGTGGGCCCGGGCTGGATTCGAACCTGCCAGCTCAGGTGTACGTGGCTGGTGCCTTAGCCCGTTGAGCCACAGGCGCCAAGCTGGTTTCTTAAGGTAGTTAACATACCTACCCCTCCCCAGAAATTCTACTCCAAGATAGTTATCCAAGAGAAATAAAAGCATAGGTGTATAAAGACTTGGACATGAATGCTTGTAGCAGCCTTAGTTCTAATAGCTTCAAACTGGAAACAACCCAATATTCTAATAGGTGAATGGATAAATTTTGTTATTATTCATACAACATAATATTGCTCTGCAGTGAGAAAGAATGAAATATCATACACTCAATATCATGGATGAGTCTCAGAATAATTTATACCAAGTGAAAAGAATCAGACAGCCTAATTTAATCAGAACACACACTCTAACCTGTCACAACAGAAAGCGTATTGGTGGCTCTCTGGGTTAGCGAGGAGGAAATGGGTACAGAGAGGTATGAGTAATCTGTTGATGTTGGAAACATTCATTGCCTTGATTGTGGTGATGGTTTCATGGGCATCCATGCATCAAAATTCATTAAATTATGCACTTTAACATATATGTATTATATTGTGTGCCAATGATAGCTTATTAAAGCTTTAAAAAAGATTTAGAGAATTTTGGGACAAGGGTTAGATTGTGTATTGGGCAAGAATCCTAAGTTATGCCTTTGTATGGGACATGCAAGGGAGGGTAGTAGCAGTTGTAATAGGAGCCAGATGCGTACAGCATGTGAAAACTTAGGAATGAACCTCATCATCACAGAGAAATGAGATAATTTGTTCAAGATAGGTGCCATTCAGGTGAGCAGATTGCTGCGTTTCATGATAGTCCTACGAGAATGTTCCAGAAGACCGGTGTGTCCTGTCCATGTTCGTAGCTTCTACTCTGCCATGGACGATGCTCTGTACACAGTGGTGCTCAGTGAATAGATGCTGGCTAGCGGAAAGCAGGCTATTTCCCAAACTGAATTATAGATGAGAAGTGCTTCTCTTGCCCTGGATAGTGGAAAGACGCATTGGGTAAGTGGGAGATCTTGTTTCAATTTCCACTTATTAAACTCATTTGGAATTACCTTTGGGCACAAAGTTGAGTTGTTTTTCTGGTCTGCTTGACACCTCTTGGGTCTGGGAGAGCCGCTGAAGGAAGAACAAAAACGACGAGGATATGTATTATTTAGGTCTGAGCTGGGCTGCAAGTGACAAAAAGGGCAGACCGGGGCTGGAACAAGGTGGTCGTGCACTTGTCTGCCGCCCGAGCCTGAGCTCACTCAGTGCCTCTGCTCTGGGCTAACGTTAGAGACCCTGCTCATTCCCTCGTTTTCCTACCACCTCTAGGTCCAGATGTTTTCTGGTCGCTCTGACCACATCCACTCTCCCTCTAATGCAGCAGTTCTCAACGTTCCTAGGGCCGCGACCCTTTAATACAGTTCCTCATGTTGTGGTGCCCCCCAACCATAAAATTATTTTCGTTGCTACTTCATCACTGTCATTTTGCTACTGTTATGAATCGTAATGTAAATATCTGATATGCAGGATGTGTTTTCCTTGTTACGAACGGGTCGCGACCCACAGGTTGAGAACTGCAGTGAAGGGGAGGAAAGATGCAGGAATGGAAAGTTTGCCTGTCACTTCTGCGTGGATTGTTTTAGCCAGAGCTGTTACCTGACCACACTGCCTCTCCTTCCATGAAGTCTTATCCTGGAAGGACGGAGACTGGATGCTGGGGCTGACCAGCAGTCCTAGCCACAGGGAGAGATCTGAGTGTCACAGATGACGAGGACCTGTGGAAACTCATGATACTGTAATGTCACTCAGTTGTTCATTTCTTGGCTCAATTCAGGAGGTGACAGAAGGAAGAGCCCGAGTGACGTGGGGAGGACAGGCTCAGTCTTCTACCCTTCACTGGCCCACCCTCTTCTGTTTCGGGCCTGTGATACTCCTTTAAAAGTTACATTCTGGTGCTTAATATCGCCTTCAAAAGAGCCAGAGAATGTTCCCAGGAAAGGTCAATGATGTGGGGATAGAACCTTTGATTAAAAAAATCTGCTTCCTGAGACATTTGAAGATGATCACAGGAAATTTGTTACTATCCTTTAATAGACAATAGTTGTGTCATTGCTGAGGACTTTATAATGCTGTTTTTTAAAAAAACAGTTCTGGGAGGCTGAGGTGGGTGTATTACCTGAGCTCAGGAGTTCGAGACTACCCTGAGCAAAAGCGAGACCCCCATCTTTAGTAAAAGTAGAAAAACTAGCTGGGCATTGTGGCAGATGTCTCTGGTCCCAGCTATGCAGGAGGCTGAGGTAGGAGTATCACTTGAGCCCAGAGTTAGATGTTGCTGTGAGCTGTGACGTCAAAGGACTCTACTTATTGTGACAAAGTGAGACACTGTCTTAAAAAAATAAAATAAAACTGGCTGGGCATTGTGGCAGGCACTTTCAGCCCCAGCTACTTGGGAGGCAGAGGCAAGAGAATTAGTTGACCCCAAGAGCTTGAGGTTGCTGTGAGCTGTGATGCCAGGGCACTCTACCCAGGGTGACAGAGTGAAACTCTGTCTCAAAAAAAAAAAAAATGTTTCTTAAAATCTTGCAAACTGTTTCATTTTTACTTTTTTTGTGGGGAAGAAACTGAGTCCCAGAAGGGAACAGGAGGAAGCGACTCCATTCAGCAAGGAAACCTGTGACAAAAATCCATCCCGGAAACTCAAATAAATGATGGGTTTGCGATCCATTTCTTTGCCCATTACATCCTGTTTCTTTTGGAGAAAATTAGAAGTGATCTAACGAAAAAGAAAGAACATTGAAGAACGTTCCTTCCGAAGCCCCGTCTGAAGAGAATCTACATTTGTCTGTCGGTGACAGAGGTCAGCCCCCAGAGTTCACAGGGACCGGGACTGGCCTTGCTGGAGGAGCCAGGCTTGGTGCTCTTTATTTTTACACAGGGGGCAAAGTGTTGCTTAGCAACATGGATTCTCCGCGAACCTGGCAATAGAGCCAGTTGGAGAGGGAGAGCCTCGTTCCTCTGCTCCTTCACTGCTTTGAGAGAGAATAAAGGCAAGGAGGATGAAAACCCCAGCAACAGCCCGGTGCAAAGCGCTGGGGGCGCTGGAGAGTGGCTGAGCACCACGCACCCGCCCCCCCCGCGGTTAATAAACGCTCCCCGAGAAATTAAAGGAGGGTAATCACAGCAGCAGAGGCTAACTGGGGTAAGTAAAGAGTCAGGCGAATGAGACAGCCTGGAAATGGGAGTGTCCGGCCGACTGTGTGTTTAAGCACCATTCATCCTCTCTCTGTTTTGTGGGTTTTGTTCAATTTTTTGCTCACTTGTGTTGTTTTAGGTCGGGTTATTGGGCATTGCTTTTGAAGGGAAATCGAGAAGATTGAGGAAGTCTTCCTTTTTCCCCCAATTCTTTTATTTGCAACCCTAAAAAGGGGTTAAATGGCTTCTGATTGCATTCTGAGGGTTTCAAAAGATATTCTGGATGGCCCACTTTCAGAACTTCAGTGATGTAGGTCTTGGGCTGGCATCTTCCCCGTTGGGGAACATAGAACCTGTCACTTAGAAATGAACTGTGGCGTTGAAGGTAATTTTATGGTTGGGAATGCCCTCATTCCTGGTTCCTATTTCTCGCTCTTTCCATCCTTTCATGGAGATAAAATGGAGGAACATGTGCTGACCACTCACACGAGGTGCTTTAAATCTGAGAGATTACCATCTTTCATATCAAATGCAGTCACGGGCCTTTGTAGAGTGGTTTTCTGAAGTGAATCAGATGAGTTTTTCAGAGCGAAAGGAAGTCAGAGGATGAAATAAATAAAAGCAGAGAGGAAATTGAAAGGGGTGGTGGTGGGGGGGAACATATGTTTTCAGATGATATTTTAAAATAGATGGAGAGTTGATGAGACAGAGATACGGAAAACCAAGTCCAGATGGCAGGAATCGCAGTGGCAAGCTGGTGTGGAGGGACAGAACACAGGCTGGCACCAGACGGGGAGTTTGCGCGGGGAGAAGGGAGACCAGCAAGCTGAGGGGCGTGGCCCTGTGGGTGGGTGGGGGGCTGAGTGCTTTGAGGTTGTATAGGAAGAAGTTCACTGAATCCGTACTGTTCACCTTTAAGGTCAGAGTCGTGTCATCAAAAACATGTTTATGAAAAAGATTTGTTTTATTTTGGCTTCTTTTTAAAACCTTATTTATTTAGTCAGTGAGTTAGAGACAGGGTCTCACTCTGTCACCCATGTTGCAATGCAGTGGTGGGATGATAGCTCACTGCAGCCTTGAACTCCTGGGCACAAGCAATGCTCCTGTCTCACCTCCTGAGTAACTGGAATTACAGATGTGTGCCACCATGCCTGGCTATTTTTTATTTTATTTTTTATAGAGATGGGGTCTCACTGCGTTGTCCAGGCTGGTCTCAAACTCCTGGCCTCAAGGAATCCTCCCACTTTGGCCTCCCAAAGTTCTGGGATTACAGGTGTGAGCTGCTGCACCCAGCCCACTTGACTTCTTTGCTAAGTCTATAGCTATAGGCAAAATGACTATTCAAGCTGTCACCAAGGAGAGCCATGGAGGAAGTGAGCCAGAGGGGCACTTTATCAAATTTTGTTTTTTCTATAATGCATTCGAATTATGATGCTATGTATACATTGAAGAATATTTATGCTTTCCTGTAACAGTCTTGTAGGAATTCATCAGGGATGGCTTGGCAAGGGAAGAATTATTGTGAGAAGAGGAAATTGAGAAACAAGACATTTTTTCTAATTCCAGCATTAGGCTGTCCAGAATGGCTTCTCCTTACTAAAAGGGGTGGAAAAAATTCACCCACATTCCTTCCCTTTGTGTGAAATGATACAGTTTTTATTCTGCATAATAATTATTAAACACCAATAGAGTTTCTAACTCTGAATTTGGTGCTCTATCTCCATTTGCTGAGCATTAGAACTACTTGCTGTATGCCAGGAAAAGTTCTAGGGCAACAAAGAGGAAAACGTCCTACCTTTGTCTGTTCGGGGGGGAGAATGTAGATGTCCCCTGTCCTGTGTGCACTGCCTGTGCAAGAGCGTGTGTATGCGTGAATGTGTGTGAGCATGCATTCGAGTGCTATAGGTGTGAGCTGCTGCACCCAGCCCACTGGACTTGTGTGTGTGTATTCCTACACGAGAGGGACCCACCGCTTTTGTCTTGTCACTGTTGTAAAGCCACATTCACCCATATTTTTGCCTGTTTTCAGGGGACCCATCATTACTGATTTCATCCTTTTACAACAACTGTTTACATTTAGATAATTGTAGTTATCAGCACTTTGCTAACGGGGTTACAGAAAACATCCAGATCCCAGAGAGGATTATTAGAGATGTTCATTTTATGAAGGGCCATGAATTAAAGTGGCAAGACGCGTGTAGACCATTAGCCAAGGGAAGGAATGTGTATGCAGAAGGTGACTGCCCTTATGTCATTAGAGTCTTCCTCATGGAGCTGTGACTATTATAGCCATAAAAAAGTCCAGTGTCTTCATTTACTGGGTGGCTCTTTTCATGGAACAGGGAAATGACCACAATTTCAGTTGTGGTGATTGGAGCGGTTGCTTTTGGGTGGGTTGCATTTGGATTTCATCGGAGAGTGACCCAGATTTATCTTTTCTGTTTATATTTCTCTTGGCCTTTTTCCATTTGTTCTTGTTGCTCGCCATGGAAACCTGTTTGTAAATCTTTTGTTGGTAATGAGGCAGCCAGAATAGTGCAGGCTGAGCCCGGAGCCTGACAGCACATGAAATGACTCATTTAAGCCATGCTGACATGGGGGGCAGCCCATTGCTGGAAGGAATGGAAGGGTGCACCGGGTCTATTGGGCTCATTTAATTTGCTGAGAGGCAACAAATAGTTATTGTACATTTTATATGGAAATAATAAAGAATTGGGAATGGGTGGGCAAAAATTTCCAAAGTAGTGATATCTGAAAAGTTAAAAACTCCTATGAGTATATTTAAATAAAATATAAGCTGAGTGATTATATATATATATATATATATATATATATTTTTTTTTTTTTTTGGTAAGGACAGCTTGCAGAATTTGATGTTGAGTCTCCTTGTGATTGAGAGGGTTAGAGGAAGCTGTGGGGAGATAGGATGAAATAGCTGGGCCTAGAGAGAAGTGAAATATAGGGACAAGTTAAGAAAAGAGAATGATGTGATGAAACCAGCCTAATTCTCAGTTAAAAAATATAGCAGAACCTCTGTAAATTGATTACTCAAGGGACTTTAACAAACAGGTCAACATACAGAGGGCTCAATATAAGGAACTAGGCCTACTGTACTGATAGGTACAGAGGTCATGTCTGGTCTGTGAAGGTTGGGTCAACTTAAGGAGGTGGTCGTTGCAGGAAGGTGGTTAACTATGGAAATTCTACAAGGCCAGGTACAGAGGCTCATGCCCATATTCCCAGCACTTTGGGAGGCCAAGGTGGGAAGATTGCTTGAGACCAGGCTGGCCAACAGTCAAGGCTCCATCTTTACAAAAAATAAACAAGATGGATTAGGCGTGGTGGTTAGTGCCTGTAATCCTAGTACTCTGGGAAGCCAAGGCAGGTGGATCATTTGAGCTCAGGAGTTTAAGACCAACTTGAGCAAGACTAGTTTCTTTCTTTCTTTCTTTTTTTTTTTTTGAGACAGAGTCTTAACTATGCTGCCTTTGGTAGAGTGCAGTGGTATCACAGCTTATAGCAACCTCAAACTCTTGGGCTTAAGCAATTCTCTTGTCTCAGCCTCCCTACAATGCCCGGCTGTTTTTATGTGGTAGTTGTCATTGTTGTTTAGCCGGCCCCGGGCCGGGTTTGAACCTGCCAGCCTCAGTGTGTGTGGCCGATGCCGTAACCACTGTGCTACAGGTGTAGAGCCAAGACCCAACTTCTACTAAAAATAGAAAAACTAGCCGGGTGTTGTGGTGCACGCCTGTAGTCTCAGCTACTCAGGAGGCTGAGCTATGATGCCATGGCACTTTACCCAGGACTGTCTCAAAAATATATAAATAGATAGAGAAACAAGCAAGCTGGATGTGGTGATGCATATTACCAATCCTGTCCAATTACCTCATCAGGAGGCTGAGGCAGGAGGATGGCTCGAACCCCAGATGTGAGGTTGCAGTGAGCTGTGATGATGCCCGCTGCACTTCTGCCTGGGTGACAGAGCAAGAGACTGTCTAAAAACCAAAACAAAAAACCACTCTAAACCTAAGTAGCTCTAAGGCCTATGTCAATATTCTGTTCTTTACAGACTGCAGATGGACCCTTTAGGAAAAGGGCTTCTAAACAACTTCTTCATGCTAATCTAAGATAGTACCCTCAACGATGTTTATTTTTGAATAGCAAGTTTTATATGCAAATTATATTATAGCCAGCTGGAGCTAGAGGAATTAGCTGATTGAGCATGAGGATTGGGAAGGGGGGAGAGGGTAGGGAAAAACGAGGGTCTTCAAGTCCAAAACGATAGTTTGTTTCGTTTCATTTAGGCAGAATCTTTTTCGTTTTTCCAAAATCATAGTATTAACAACAAGATCATTTTGACTTAGTACATTTCTCTTTGGGGGGAAATAAATGAAAATGCCGTAAATGCCTATTTAAAGTGGAAAGCAAGGCATCTCTATTGGATATGATGTTACATTTTGAATATTAGGGGGGAAGGTAAACTCGTCTAATCTTCCCAATTTACTAATAAGGAAGCTGTAACCAACCAAGGTTAAATGACTTAGTCAGAGGCCTAGTAGAGATCAGAAACTAGGTTTTCTTATATCTCAGTTCTGTCTGAGAAAGAGAAAAACCCAAACCTTCCTTGTCATTTCTCGAAAAGCCAAAAGGAATAGACTATTCCTGGTTGAGACAAACTATAGCCAACCAGTGTCCAGGAGACATACACTATTGGGGTAGCCTTTTATCTTTGCACACAGATTTAAGATGAATTAATGGAGAAAAATTTCAAGATTTAATAGAAGGATGCCATTCTTATTTGGGCCACACTTACTTTAAAATCATACCCTATGATGGTTATAATAAAAACCCAGACTTCACTGCTAAGCTCTCTATAAAACTGCACTTGTATCCCTACATCTGTTGGAAAAAAAGAGATTCCCTGCAAGGGGAGAAAAAAAAAAATCACACTCTCAATCATCTGATTGGCATCAAAATCATAAAGCTTAACAGTTTGAATAGGAGTTTAGTGATTCGATTTCAAAAGGTAGAATTATGCTCACATCATAGTTTAACACTTTGCCTGTTTTCTAAAGGTTTAATGACTTCGACTTAAGAAATAAAAAATCTACATGGGAGAAAATTTGTAGTTGGTGGTGACCGTCTTCCCCCATCAATTTTTGATCTCTCCTCCTTCCTGCCTTTCTTAGGCCAGAATTTCCCCAATTCAATCCGTACCTCGGTCAAATGGCTCCACATTTTGACACCCGCTGGAGAACTCCCTATTGGATAGAACAATTGTGAGACATATTTCAAAAATATTTGAAATATTTCAATAATATTTCCTGTTATTTCAGGAAAGGCAGTTCTGAAACGTTAGTGGGCCTCAGAATCAGGGGACCCATTTCTAGATTCTAATATGGCTAGTGTGAGGTGAAGCTTTGGAATATAAATTTTTTTTCTTTTTTTTAATTTTTAAGCTGTCACCCTGGATAGAGTGCTGTATCTTTATAGCTCACAGCAACCTCTAATTCCTGGGCTCGAGCGAGTCTTCTGCCTCCACCTCCCAAGTAGCTGGGATTACAGGCGCCCGCCACAACACCCAGCCATTTTTTGGTTGCGTCATTGTTGTTTGGCCGGCCTGGGCTGGATTCGAACCCGACAACTCAGGTGTACGTGGCTGGTCCCTTAGCCTGTTGAGCCACAGGCACCGAGCCTTTTTTTTTCTTTTTTAATGGACTATCAATTTTCAATAAACACTGCTGTTGAAGGGCGTCTTCCTTGGGTAGCAGGTGATCCACAAGCCACATGCTTGGTGGTGGCAGATTTTGGATGCACTCCTGTAAATCATAGAGACATTTAACATGCTGGTTTCCTTCACCTTTTCCATGTCTGTTGGCCTTACGTATTTCTTCACCATCACTTGAGAATTGTCTCACCCCCAGGATGAATGTGGTCCCGTGAAGTTCCCTTCTGACAATATAAGGCTTTGAAAACCTGATGTTAATAGGGATGTGTGCAACTCCTGCCCCTGCCAAAGAGTGACATTGGCACAAGAGCTAATGCTGGTCTTCTTTTGATTCTTAAGGACTCATAAGAACAAATTAAGTTGAAGAATGATGTTTAATGGTCAAACCACAGATAACTATAATTTTCGGTGGACAACTCGGAATGTAAATAGTCTTTCACTGAAAATGACAACATGTTTCTTGGATTCCCCTTCTGCAAAAAAGGAAGGTAATCTTTCTACAAAAGAAGGTCAGCGAGAGCTTTGGGGTGACTCATGCAGCATGAGTAACACATGAACGGGGGCTTAGGAAACCAGTCTAGGACATTTTCATAAAAGATTTTCACAAGATGTCTGTCGATTTGTTCATAAAGCAGTAGATTTTTCAGGGAGAAAATGTTTTTCTCCTTTTCCATTGAGTGAGCTTAGGTACACCTGAACAAGATTTGTGATACAGGAGCTGAAGAGGACCCAGGGGTCTTTTCCTTGTCTCGATTCTACCAACTCTCTTAATCATCTTCTTCTTTTTTTTTAAATTTGAGACAGAGTTCTCACTCTGTTGCCCAGGATGTGGAATCTTCACAGCTCACAGCAACCTCCAACTCCTGGGCTCAAGGGATCCCCCTGCCTCAGCCTCCTAAGTATCTGGGACTCTAGGAGCCCACCACAACGCCCAGCTAATTTTTCTATTTTTAGTAGAGTCAGGGTCTCACTTTTGGACAGGCTGGTCTTGAGTTCCTGAGCTTAAGAGATCCTCCTGCCTCGGCCCTCTGCGTACTAGGATTACAGGTGTCAGCCACAGCCCTGGTCTCAACTCTCTTACTCTTGAAGAAAGCACTTAAACCTCTTTGACTGTAGCTAGTTGCACATTCTTTCTCCTGTCTCAGCTTGTTGGCAAGACTGGCAATTTGGCACTGTTGCTCAGCAGCTAGATGAACACGGGTGGATCTTTTCCACCGCTGGGACAGAGGATGGGGAGCTTGTCTCTGGTCCCTGGTTCCTTTGATGAGCTATGTGAGAGGAGGAAACCCCAGAGAGCTAGGAAACTCTGGGATCCCCCTTCTCTGGCCTGTTTCTTTCCCTTCCACCTATAAACTTTTGTTCAACTTGTGGTCCTCTGATAAAATGCCACACATGCTGCTGGGCCTGTTGTCCCTGGCACCGCCAGGCATGTCTTTACCAAATACTTATCCTCTGAGTCACTCAGGCAGCTACAGCCAAGCAAAAAAAAGACCAAGTCTTGAAGAATCTTCATTTGGCTGTGTTAAAATGGGGGAAAAAATAGACTGACTTGATTTTAAATGAACAGAAATGTTCTTAAAAAATTCTACCCTTTTTCCTTTTTCTTGGTAGGTGGACCGGAAGCCAAGAGCCTAAAATGAAATACAATAAATTGAACCACGCCAGCTCTACTTTGCTTATTCTCTTGTCATAAACTTTTCCCACATCAGACAGAGCCTCCTGTGAGTCCACTTTGGACCCTGTCCATATGGGCTAGTTACTGAAAGTTCCAGAAAGACTTTGTTGTAATATACTTTTGCCAGTTGCTTGGCGTGAGTCTCTGACGGACAGGCTGGGAAAACTGGTAACAGAAGCTGGTGAAAAGGCAGAGGCTTTTAATGTCTTATTCAATTCGCTCTTCATAAGAGATATCAGATGTGAAGGGGCCTGGAACAGTTCCCAGTTTTGATGAAAGTAAAGAGAGTCAAAATAGAAAAAGAGTTAAAAAGTGCTTTGAAGAACTGGAACCATTTGTATTAGCAAGGCATGCTGGTTGCCGAAGGAACTAGCAGATGCCAGTGTGCTGGTGAGCTATTAGCATCACCATTATTATTTTTCAGTTATGGAGATAAAGAGACGTTTCTGAGAATTAAAATATGGAAGGCATTGCAACTCGCTGAAAAGTTTCACATCCAGAATAGACTGACCTTGGAAATTATAGACAGGCCATACCAACATCAAATATATGAAGCGATATCGGAAACAAATCATCTAATAATGTCCCATTAGGCTGATCTAACTGCCTTCTATATGTAGAAATGCAGGCAAACCATGGGGAAATAATAGATGTGTTCATTTTAACGTTAGTAAGCTGGTGCTTCCTTTTGACTGTGGGAATGGTATATGAATGAATGAATGAATGTCCTGTCCTTGTCATTGTTCCTGTAGTCCATAAAGTCCATATGCTGTTACATGAGTAGTAACAGCATATAGGGAACGGTTCTGCTTGATGTATGTGAACACAACTCATTAAGTTTTCAGATTTCATGGAGTTGCTGATAGTCTGTGGAACTATCAAAGAATTCAGATTGACCTCAACAAATTGGAAGAATGCCCTGCTCTAGGATTATATTAGTTATGGATAAAGATACTGGTAGCAAATACAAGATGGGAAAAAGAAAAGCTCTCTAGCTGAAAGTAGCAATCTAAGCATGAATTAGTAAGAATTTCAGTTGGAGAGATGGAAAGCAGTGACTGAATTGGGGAGAAGTTTTAGAGGAAGGCAGCCATGCTAACCAAGATACCTCGAATGACTCAGGGAAATTTCAGAGGAAAACCTGAACACCTGGTAGTTAATTGGATCAAGACTGTTTTGTATTAATAGTTTGTATTTTGTAGGCTCCCTGTTTATCTTGTTTCATTGTAGTAGAAAGAACATAATGCCCTTTAATTTTTTAGTTTGCATTTACTAAAATGCCCCTAGCCACTTTGAGTCAGAGTCTCATTCTGTGGCCCACGCTAGAATGCCCTGTCATAGCTCACAGTAACTTCAATCTTCTAAGTGTGATCCTTCTGCCTCAGCCTCCAGAATAGCTGGGACTATAGGTGTCCACCACAATGGACACCTACACATGCCCAGCTAGCTCTTCTATTCTTAGTGGAGACAGGGTCTCACTCTTGCTCGGGCTGGTCTCCAATTCCTGAGCTCAACCAGTCCACTCACCTTGGCCTCCCAGAGTGCTAGGATTACAGGCATGAGCCATGGCACCTGTCCCCCTAAAAACAAACAAACAAACAAACAAAAAAAACTTAAGGTTTTTGAGGAAAAGAAGGATGAAAGGCTGAATGTTGCAAAAGGAAATGTTATAACTGAGAACATTATAAGAGGCCACCCTCCCCTACCCCTCTCCCTTCCCCTCCCCCCCTCTAGAATTAATTGCACGTATAGACATTTGAAGTCTTTGTAGGTAAACATGAGTTCTAACTTCTTTCCTTCTTGCTTCCAGTTAGGAGCTATTTTAGTAAGCCAGGAAAGAGAGGGTGAAGGTCTGCATCCATGCTTGGTGGTAGGAAGGACATATGTAGAGAAATCTGAGAGGGATTCAGGAGGTGGAGTTGACCTTGGGGCATGGGGGAGCAGGAAGGATTCAGCTGGTGCTGAGCCTCTGGTTGGGATGAGACACCGGGAAGGAAAGGTACCATGGAAGCGGTGGTGATGACCTTGATTTTATCACGTTGAGTCTGAAGAGTCTGTAGGACATCTAAGTGGATCTGCCGGCGAGCTGGATATATATATATCTGAAGTTCTGGAGAAAAATTTACTTAGACTCAACAGCAGGCAGGTGAACATAACTGTCCAGCAGCTATGAGCTGTGTGTGCCTTCTTAGCCAGGTGGGAAATGGCTAATGACAGAAGCAGGTAAGCCGAGAGGCCGCTCAGCTCTCTAATTCAGTGAGTTTTAACCCGTGTGCTGCGGCACACTGGTGTGCCCTGAAAGGATCTTAGGTGCCCCATGAGAACTTTTAAAGATCATTAATTAAAGTATTTTTGAAAGAAGTTCAAAGTCCAGTAAGTGTATTCTTTTTCTTATTCCTTTTTTTTTTTTTTTTTGATCAATATAATTTAAGTATGGTGTGGAAGTTTAACTATAGGTTCAAGTGTACCATTAGATAAAAAAGGTTGATGGTTTGGTGCCTGTAGCCCAGTGGCTAGGGTGCCAGCTACATACACCAGAGCTAGTGGGTTCGAATTTAGCCCAGGCCTGCCAAACAACAATGACAACTACAACCAAAAAACAGCTGGGTGTTGTGGTGGGTATCTGTAGTCCCAGCTACTTGGGAGGCTGAGGCAAGAGAATCGCTTAAGCCCAAGAGAGGTTGCTGTGAACTGTGACACCATGGCACTCTACCCAGGGTGACATAGTGAGACTGTGTCTCTACAAAAAAAAAAAAGTTGAAAAACTCTGCTGTCATTCTTAAAAGTTGGCCAAAAAATGACTCCAGGTGACATCATGCAAAATAGGTTGGTGACCCGGGTACGCATTAAATAGAAATGCTAAATGTGACTAATTTGTTCATTATAAAAATATAGTTTTGTAATTTAGGCAGGAAAATAAAGGAGGAAATACAGTTATCCCTCAGTGTCCTCAGGGGATTGGTTCCAGGGGCCCCTGTGGGTGGAAAAATCTGTAGCTGCTCAAGTCTCTGATATAAAATGGTGCAGTTTTGGGATCTAACCCCCACACATCCTCTTGTATACTTTAATTCATCTCTTGATTACTTATAATACCTAATACAATGTGGATGCTATGTAAATAATGATTACACTGTGTTGTTTAGGGGATAATAACAAGAAAAGGAATTCTTCCTTTGTTTTTCCAAATGGCATCGCTCAGCATTTAGTCGACTCCTCTGATACACAGGGCCCACTTGTGATTTAGAAGCTGTACACGTGTCTTTATTCATAGCAAGAATGTATGGCCGCAGTTTTACTAGACATCCTCGGAGTCCTAAGTACAGTTTTTGTATTTTTTGAGACAGAGCCTCAAGCTGTCACCCTGGATAGAGTGCTGTGGCATCACAGCTCACAGCAACCTCCAATTCCTGGGCTCAAGCGAGTCTCCTGCCTCCACCTCCCAAGTAGCTGGGACTACAGGCGCCCGCCACA
>CAUYON010055136.1:0-14365 GCA_963573935.1 Arctocebus calabarensis
GGCCTAAAGGAGGAGATGGGGAAAGACTGGGAGAGAAACGGAGAGAGCTTCTCTCTCCCCACTAGAATTTTCTCCCTCTAACAGATGCCTTAATGTTTTCTGTATTCTTTTCTTTCTTTTCTGTGAATAAATTCTGTCTTAAAGAAAAAAAATAAATAAATAAAATAAGTGTTCTGACTCAAAAAAAAAAAAAAAAAAAGAGTTTGAGACCAGCCTGAGTTGTCTCTATTAAAAAATTGAAAAACTAGCCAGGCGTGGTGGACACCTGTAGATCCAGCTACTCAAGAGGTTGAGATAAGAGGATCACTTGGCCCAAGAGGTTGAGGTTGCTGTGAACTATGACATCACAGCACTGTACAGAGTGACAAAATGAGACTCTGTCTCAAAAAAACAAAACAACTGTAAACATACTCATAATATCGTATACTTTATATACTCTTATATGGATGTTTCCATGAAAATGGAATGCAATAATTCTTAGAAGAGTATGTTATAAAATGTTAAGTGCAAAAACCCAATCTGGACGGGTCCACTGTTGAATAAGAAATGTGTTGGTGCGGGGAACTGTCCTTGGTGCTGAACATGGGCAGGTGTGAGGCACAGGAAGGCTTAGCCTGAGACTGTGACGAGCCCGTTGGAGTTTCCATGGTGTTTCTATTTGAGAGTTTTCCAGCACTGTTGTCTTTGTTCTCTATCTCCTTTGTAAGTTCAGGGGTCGCTTCTCATCAAGTCTCTGTGGAATGCTCTCAATTGGGAAATGTTAGCTTAGCTGAATTGAAGTCTCCTCTCCAGGACTCCAGAGCTCTTTGTGAAACTGCCTGTCTTAAAATGCTGTAATTGTCACCTCAGGCCTCTGAATTTGGATCTGAAAAGAGAGAAAAAACTAGGTGAGGACTGGGCCTAGAAGAACCTGGGTTTTGGAAGCTTGTCCTGTTACCTGGAGTCCAGCACAAACCAATTGTGTCTTCCCCTCTCCCCCAGGTAGGTTTAGAGGTAACTTCACTAGACGATGTCATCTTTCCTCCAAGGCTCTCTCTAGGGGGTACAGCACCTGACACTAATCACACTTGGTATTTCTTCTGCTCTCAAATATCCATCCAGTTGAAATAATATTAAGGCAGTATTCAAGAAGTGGTCACCCTTTACCCAAGTGACCAGTCTTGGCCTTATTCATAGCAGGACAACCCAATGTTATGTACTTCTTCAGGTGAAGTGATGTAATGGCATTATCTATGACACAACAAAATTATTTTATCTGATTCTAATCAGCCTCTTGACCTGACTTCCAGTGTATAGGAAATACAGAATATTGAGGGACAAGTTAAATGACACCATGAGGAAGTAATCAGACAAATTCCTCAAGACAATCATCTTTAGATTTTTTTAAATTTTTTTCATGTAGTTCAAAAGGTAGGAGCCCATTCTAGATTAAAAGATCAAAGAGACATAACAAAAGTCAGTGAGCAAAATTTGCATCTTTTTTCAAATGTATCATCTTTTTTCAGACACATCTGACAAAAGTAGTAATAATTGATGTCCTTGGGTTAATTGGAAAATTAGAAATCAGATGATTATTGTGAAACTATTGTTATTAACTTATTGGGTGTAATAATGGTATTTGGAAATGTGTGCCGAAGTGTTTAGAAATGTGTGCTGAGGGTGGCGCCTGTGGCTCAGAGGGGTGGGGCACCAGCCCCATATGCCGGAGGTGACAGGTTCAAACCCAGTCCCGGCCAAAAACTGCAAAAAAAAAAAAAAAAGAAATGTGTGCTGAAGTGAAGTGTCAATAATGTTTGCAACTGAATTCCAAATAATTCAACAAATATTAGTGACAGATAATACACTTATTATCTTTCTTTCTTTGTAAAGATACAAAGAAAGAAAATGGCAACATTTTAAACCTTGTTGAACTCTTTGCACTAGTGTTTTGACTTTTTTTTTTTTTTTAATGAGACAGAGCCTCAAGCTATGGCCCTGGATAGAATGCCATGGCATCACAGCTCATAGCAACCTCCAACTCCTGGGCTCAAGTGAGTCTCCTGCCTCCACCTCCCAAGTAGCTGGGACTATAGGCGCCTGCCACAATGCCTGGCTATTTTTTGGTTGCAGCTATCATTGTTGTTTGGTGGGCCCGGGCTGGATTCGAACTCGCCAGCTCAGGTGTATGTGGCTGGTGCTTAACCGCTTGAGCCACAGGCCCCGAACCTAGTGTTTTGACTTTTATGTGTGTTTAGAAATTAAAATAATTAAATAAGTTGGCCATAAGGACATACTTAGAGTGGAGAAGGAAACCTCAAAGCCTGCAGTATCAGGGATCCAGAGAAGGTGACTCTTATTCTCACCCGGAGTTATGCCCCTTTCTTGGCAGTGTGGACCACCTGGGCTAACAAACCATAAACGAGACTTTGCTTTCCTGAAGGTCCTACCATATAGGCAGGGACCTGGAGTCTCAGGGTGGGAAAGGGAAGCATCTCATCTTCTTACCTTTGTTTCAGGGTTTATGTGACTCAAGGAGGGCTCGAAGTTGCTATAGATGGTGTCCAGGTGAATGGAATCATCTTCTTCTAAAGGGATAGAAAACCCCACGGAAACAGCTGGTTAGAAAGACAAGCTCTTATCTCTCTCTCTAATCCTACCTAATGGAAGATAAGACTGTCCCCACTCTCAAGAAACCCATTGAAAATCTAATAGGCTACCTAAGTTACCTGACCTCAGCAGCCCCCTTACACAAGCATTTTAAATCTATAAATTTCTTTTTGAATTCTGTATGTAGGATGTGGTTATAGCTGCATCTGACAAGCTTTGATACCAGGTATTTTTTATTATCATTCAGATCCAACTATTTTCTTTTTTCTTTTCTTCTTCTTCTTCTTTTTTGAGACAGAGTCTCACTATATCACCTTCGGTAGAGTGCTGTGGCATCACAGCTCACAGCAACCTCAAACTCTTGGGCTTAAACAATTCTCTTGCTCCAGTCTCCCAAGTAGAGGACAACAGGTGCCCGCCTGCCACAACACTCAGTTGTTTTTGGTTTTGTTTTTTTTTTGAGACAGAACCTCAAGCTGTCACCCTGGATAGAGTCCTGTGGCATCACAGCTCACTGCAACTTCCAACTCCTGGGCTCAAGCGAGTCTCTTGCCTCTGCCTCCCAAGTAGCTGGGACTATAGGCGCCCGCCACAATGCCCGGCCGTTAAACCCAGTTATTTTTTTTGTAACAGTTGTCATCGTTGTTTGGTAGGCCCAGGCTGCATTCAAACCTGCCAGCTCTGGTGTATATGGCCAGTGCCCTAGCCACTGAGCTACAAGGCCGAATCAAGTATTTTCTAATTTCCATTATGATTTCTTATTTGGTCCAGGAATTATTTAGAAACTTTTTTAAAAATTCAAAGAGATGAGATTTTTATTTTCTAGAAATATTTTTGGTTTTGACTTCTAGCTTATTTGCATTCTGGTCATGTAATATAGGCTGATTTAAATTAATTTAAAAAAAAATCTGTTGAGAAATGCAACCAGTGTAACATGATTTCTTGTACCCTCAATGAATCCCCAACAATAAAAATTAAAAAAAAAATCTGTTGAGGTGTTTTTATGGCCTCTGTACAGCCACCCTCCAGGTTTTCTATGGATTCTCATAATGAATGTGTACCTCTAATCATTGAATATGATATTCAGTATTGTATTAAGGCTGTAAATTATTATTATTATTATTATTTTGAGACAGAGCCTCAAGCTGTCACCCTAGGTAGAGTGCCATGGCATCACAGCTCACAGCAATCTCCAATTCCTGGGCTCAAGCGAGTCTCCTGCCTCCGCCTCCCAAGTAGCTGGGACTACAGGCACCTGCCCCAACGCCCGGCCATTTTTTGGTTGCAGCCATCATTGTTGTTTGGTGGGCCGGGCTGGATTCGAACCCGCCAGCTCAGGTGTATGGGGCTGGTGCCTTAACCAGTTGAGCCACAGGCGCAGAGCCTGTAAATTATTTTTTAGAAAAGTTCTGTGATCTTTGATGACTTTTGTCTGCTTGATCAATCAATTACTAAGAGGGGTGTTTTAAAATTTTCCCACTCTGTCAGTAGGGGGAGAATCCTTGCTTTATATATTTGAAGTTGCACCGGTAAGGCACACAGGCTAGAATTGTGCCTCACAGAACAAGTTATTTCTCAGTATGAACCATTTTTATCTCTAGTAATTCTTTCTGCCTTAAAGTTAATTTGCCTGTGATGAATATAGCTACATCCAAGAATTTCTCGGTTTTGTCTTTTCCCATACTTTTGTACTTAAAATCCATTTGTTTAGTATGAGTGCTTAATCCACTTGTGTTTCGGTTATTTATTTATCTTTTAAAAATATTTTTGAGACAGAGTTTCACTTTGTTGTCCTTGGTAGAGTGCCATGGCATCACAGCTCACAGCAACCTCCAACTCCTGGGCTGAAAGTGATTCTCTTGCCTCTGCCTCCCAAGTAGTTGGGACTATGGGGTGCCCACCACAATGCCTGGCTATTTTTTGGTTATAGTTGTAATTGTTGTTTGGCGGGCCCGGGCTGGATTCGAACCCGCCAGCTCTGTTGTATGTGGCTGGCGCCTTAGCCACTTGAGCTACAGGCACTGAGCCTTGGATTACTCTCTATCACTTTATTTTGTGTTTTCTATTTGTGCTAACTTTTTCCTAAACTCCCCCTTTCCTGTCTTTTGGTGAATTGACTGGACTTTTTTTCTCTTTACAATCTTTCCCTTCTTTAGAATGTAAAGATTATATCTAGAAATTTTTTCATTACAGGTCTTTCCTTCTTTAGAATTTAAAGAAATTCTAATTCTGTATTTTTAGAAATTTTAACATGTACATGTAGCTTAACTAAATCTAATGTTAATCTGTTTACTGAGATGTAACTCTCCTGTTCATGAGCTCCCCCAATATTGAGCACTAATCTAGGTCTACATTAAGCACAGTTTTGCGTTCTAGAGAAAACTACCCTATCAAGAAAGCTGAGCCTCCCAGTAATTTAGTTATATTCTGTTCCATCCAGGGTCTCTCAGGAGCCAGCAATGGAAATCGTGTTCTGATTGTGGAGCCAAACATTTTAGAAATGGGACATATTTTCCCCCTTCACTCCTTTAAGCCCTGGCATCTTCCCACTTGCCCATTTCCCCCACTCTGAGCCATTCTGAGTCCAGTGAAGATTGCAAATACCTTGACAGATGTCAAAGCCACTGTTCTGGAAGCTCCCAGGGGCTGGTCCACCATCCTCTTCATGCCACTTGTACAACTCAGACAGTCTGTACTTTTGCCTATTCATAGAAAAACCATAGGAGCCCTGTTATGATTGGCAAACAGGGACAAGGACCTGGGGACAAGCTCTGTCTCTGTTTTTGGCTGCTCCACTGTCCACCTCGAGGATGAAGTGATTGAAGACAGAGGGATGGAAGGGGTGCGTTGGCAGCTCACCTTTTTGCTTCTCTCTTGGAGCGCAATGTGAGCACCAGGAGGATGACAAGGACGGCCAGCATCACCACGGCCCCTGCCCCCAGGACCCCGTACACCAGGCTCTTCTGGATCCCCCTATCACAGGTGTCCCCTGTGTACCAGTGAGTGTCTGTGGTCAGACAACTGAGAAGGGAGAGAGGAGAGTCAGCACCAGCTTAGTACCCGGCCGTGTCCCAGGAGGTGTTGCACAAGGACAAAATGACAGAGAGATGATTGGTGCAGAGCAAGGAACCCCAAGGGATGGGTAGAGGTGAAGGCTCTGGGGAGAGGACAGGCCCAGGAACCACTCCAGGCCTTCTGGTTTTGCCTCCAGGAGTAGCCCAGGACCTAGGACAAGTGGCCCAGTCCCAAGGATCTCCTGGGCTGCAATCCCAGGGACTAGAGGACTCTCCAGTCACCCTCCCACCCTCCCATCAACCATCCTCACTCCCAGCTCTCCTTTCTATCAGGAGCTCCTATTCCACCCCTGAAGCCCTTCCTCCCCGGAGATGCCCTGTCTGAGCCCTGGTCCCTTCTTCCACATGCCAGCTATAAACCTTCTTCCAGGAAGCCTTCCCAGAATACCCAGGCTGTGCACACGGGTGGCTCCTTCCCCACACTGGCTACTCCCGTCATCTCTGTCCCTTTGGTTTAGTTTCAGGTAGCACAGCGCCTTCCTTGGCCTTCTTCCCTCTGTGACGGGGCTTTACCATCCCCCACCCACACAGGTGTGTGGCCCTCTCTCTCTATTTTGGTCCTCCCTGTGGGACCTGGACCTTGCCACCATCCTCAGTCTTGCTCAACACCAGTAGGACACCAGGAAGGGCAGTTACTGAGCTGGCCTTGGCCTCCTCTGGACCCAGCCTTGGGGCTGGAGCTCGTGTGTCTTCCACCCACCAACCTGAGTCCTCTGTGGCTGGATGCAGTCGGGAGGCCTGGGACCTGGCTAGGTTCCACGGTCCTGGCCTCCAGGAAGTGTTCGGAGCAGGGTCACAAGGGGAGGGGTGGAGGGTGGGGCACTCACAAGCACTGTGGGCCACTGTGCCTCAGCAGGCACTTGCCAAAGTTACAGGCCATCGAGGCGTTGAAGTTGGGCGTGCAGGGGTTGATGCAGTGTGGCTTTTGGTTCTTGTACTCCACTGTGAAGTAGCGGCTGAGGTTCCCAGCATTTTTCTGGCACTCCTCTGAGGGCACAGCAAGCAGCTGTGGTCAGAGGGGCTGGGGACACCATCTGCCACCCCCCACCACCCCTCATATCACCTACCTAGAGGGTCGTAGTGGGTCACTGTAATGTTCTGCACCTTGGTGGCAGTCGTGTTGAAACACAGTATGGCTGTGGAGGAGACACATAAAGCCCCTTATGACTCACTGGTTTCTTGACCTTGTGGCTGAGGGGTATGTGGGGAGGGGAGGGGAGCCAACCCCTGCAGAGGGGGACCTCCTGGCCTCACATCAGCCTTCCAGAACGGCGACCCTACACGGGTCGTGGGTCCTGCCCCACGGTGCCTCTGCCGTGATCCACACACTGCTCCTTATGTTAGGAGAGTCTGTGGCAGTGTGGAGCTGGTCTCTGTTTCCCAGCAGACCCTTCCGGCCTGCACCTTAGCCCTCGTGCCACGTGGCATGTAGCCAGCCTGTGCGCCTGGCCTTGTAGCCTCCTTTCCAAGGTTAAAGCTTCAGGACCCATTCCTGGATCTTGGTGTTCTCCCCAGTCTCTTGCTGCCTCTTCCCTCCCCCATCCCAGGGACAAAATGGGCCAGGGGATGACAAAGGTTAGGGATTCTCTTTCCTCCCCCCCAGAGGCCTAGTAGTTTACCTGAGCAGGTATTATTGCTTATTATTTGCTCCTTGGTCACATTCAGGATCTTTTTTTCCACCTCCTCAGAAGCCTTCTTCAATATGTCCTTATATTCTGGGGTGTACTTGGCCTTCAGAATGATATCATGCTCCACTACCACACTGCCAGGACTAGGGGCAGAAGAGGGGAGGAGATATCCCTGGGTCAGAATTGGCACCTATGTAAGCCCCTTTGTCCAGCACCCTTGAAAGGATCTCACAGAGTTGGGGTTAATAATAGGGGAAAGGTCTATGGGGGAGAATCCCACTGTGGCTGAGCAGAGGTGAATACGGGACAATCATGGACTTGGAGACCCTTTTCCCTGGGCGCGTCCCTCCCTATGCTAAATTAATTAGCTTCATCTCTGAAGACTAAGCTGTAGCTCCTGGGTTTTCTGGTTTGTCAGTCTGTCTCTGATATAACAGGACTTCTTTTTGCATCTTGTCTCTACCACTCTATAACAGACCACTCAGGCAAGTTATTGTATTTCTCAGAGCCTCAGTTTTTTCACCTCCACAATGGAAATAGTCCTACTGGCCTCTCTCACGGAGTGGTCGTAATCTGCCAAATGCAAAAGCATTTGTGAAATTATCATTGTTGGGGGTGTTATGGGCTGAATTATGCTCCCACCCAAAATTCATGCGTTGAAGACCTAAGCCCTTGAACTGCAGACTGTTTTTGAAGATAGGGTCTTTAAAGAGGTAATTAAGTTAAAATGAGGCCATCAGGGTGGGCTATAATCGAATCTGATAGTGTCCATATAAGAAGAAGAAATTTGGATACACAAAGAAATAGCAGAGATATATGCCCATGAATGAAAGTCCATGTGAAGATATAGTGAGAAGGCCGCCGTCTGCAAACCAGGGAGGGAGACCTCAGGAGAAACCAAACTCACTGACACCTTGATCTCAATTTCCAGCCTCTAGAACTGTGTGAAATTTGAGCAGAGTAACACAGGGGCACGGCTATAATCACATCAATAATCACGACCACCGACTCTACTCCACAGACCCTCTTGTTATAGATACTCACCTCAGCTTTATGATGTTGACCCCTGCATACTCAGGGATTCCAGCGAAAACAAGGTCCATCTGAAAGGTAAGGGGCCACTGTATCATCTCTGTGGACCTACCTTGGAGCCTGCCAAGCCTTTTTGTGGAATAGCAGGAGGGCAGAGGACGGCTATTCTGTCCTTCAGCCCCTTCCTGGTCTACATCCCAAGCTTGCCATGGCATGTTCACCAAATGAAGCAGTCCCGTTCTAGAGATCTGGCCTGCCCCAGGGACCCCTGAAACCCCCCTGGCTTCATCTATCCCTTCCCTCCTTGGCAAGTCACATGCTCATGAGAAGAGAAGGGCCCTCAGATGATTTCTCAACTCCTACAGGTTCTTCCCTGTAGGGGCAGCTGAGTGGCCACAGGGCCTTGTGCTCCCAAGCTCACCTGTTTCGTGAACGTCTTATTGAACTCCTGGAATTTCGTGGAAGATGGGTCTTCTAGATCTTTAGTGAACTCCTCACTGGTCACTGACACCGTCATTTCTACTTGGGCTGAGACTGTCTCTGGTGGCTCTGAGAGGGATAGACAGCAGCAGCACTGACTGAGCAAAGTGTACCTTGAGCCACCTAAGCAGGAGACCTATACGCCAGCAACTACGACCTGGGTGGAGGTAGTGACCTGAGCCTCCCTGGCTCCCTTCTCTGACCCTGGCCTCAGCCCCCTCTGTGTCACCAGTGCCCCTGGAGGGAGGGTGGCACATTGCACTCCTCACTGCTTAGGGATGGAGGCCACGGGAACTCGGCCCTATGTTCTTGAGAATTCCAGTTATTTTGCCTCCTGCTTCCTCCCACACTCACTTTTGAAGTATATTTCATGGTAACACTCTGTGCCAAATTTGTATTTCGTTCCAAAACATACCTTCTTATTTTATCCTTTTTTTTTTTTTTTTTTTTGGAGACAGAGTCTCACTATGTCACTCTTGGAAGAGTGCCGTGGGGTCACAGCTCACAGCAACCTCCAACTCTTGGGCTTAAGCAATTCTCTTGCCTCAGCCTCCCAAGTAGCTGGGACTACAGGCACCTGCCACAACCCCTGGCTATTTTTGTTGTTGTTGAGGTTGTCATCATTTTTTAGCTGGCCCAGGCCGGGTTCAAACCCACCAGCCTTGGTGTATGTGGCTGGCACCATAACCACTGTGCTATAGGTGCTGAGCCTCTATTCATTTGTTAACGTTTTAACTTTCTTACCCCTGGATGAAAAGCCCAGAAGAGGCCCTATTTCTAGCCAAGTGTCATGGTGGGGCAGGGATGGGGGTCTGCATGGACACCAGGCCCAGGGTTGTGGGTGGGGGCCCCTGGCCTCACACTCACCTATGTCAATGCTGTCCTGCACTTCCTCACACTTCTGTCCATAGTAAGGGGTGCGGCACTGGCACTTGATCCCATCCCAGACGCCTCCGTTCTCACAGATATGGACCACATACTGGCACAGGTCTCCTCCGTAGCCAGGGGCACAATCACAGGCCTCTCCATTCCATATCCCTCCATTGAGGCATTTCACTAAAAGGAACAAGGCTATGCTCAGCCACCTATATTTGCACAGTGTTTCACAGTTTGCAATGTGTTTTCACAGACACTGTTGAATTTGATGCTTTCATGAGACCCTGGGTCGCCCAGGACAGAGAGTATCATCCCCACATTACAGATAGGAGAAGTAAGGCGAAGAGAGGCTAAGAGGATGCCCAGGGGTCCACGTGCAGGCGAGGCTTGACCCAGGCATGGTGTGCTAGTCTAGCATGCCTTAATTTAGCCCCAAAATGGGAGGAGAGAGAAACCTGGCTTGAGAAGTGAACAACAGTCAGGGCGAAGGAACAAAAGATAAGAGACGAGAGTGAGAGAACCCAGGTGAACTTGACCAATCTAGATTCCACCATGTTTGAGAAAGATCATTGTCATGCTTCCTCATGCCCACTGCAGAAAAGCCTATGCTGGATATTGTTACTGTTATGACCGTTCATGATTTCTTTTTTACTTACTGGGACATAGAGTTTGAGAGAGGAGTACAGATATTAGTTTAAATAGGTACTAAGTGATTACAGACAACTCTAGGATGTTTGTGATGATCAATATGGAAAATCTAAAGCTCTGGTCTCTGGTTTTCCCCGAAAATTGCAGTATCTGCATAGACCAGGATTCAAGGTGTATTTTGTCTGGGAAGGCAAATGAGGTAGGTATGTTATGCTCTGCAAAAACCTGCCACACCTCTGCCTTCTGGTCCACCTAGACTGGAATCAGAACAGTGGTCATACTCATGAACATCATGCAGTCTTTGGTTATAGGTCTTTGGTCCAAGAATGAAGAGAGAAATTAAGGCTCCTGGCTACTGAGATCCATAAATCCTAAATCAGTCTCATGCTCCCTCTCTCTCCCTCTCTCATTACTGAGGATGCCCAGATATGAGCTAAGTGCCCAATGTCAGTAGGAAGAAGCAAAAACAGCTGCTGGAGAGCATTCATCCATTGCCCAACAGTCTAAAGGGAAGGCCAACCTCTGGGAATAGGATGGCCTGCCTTCAGAGAGGTGACAGACAACAGATATGGGCCTAGCAGTAGTGTAGCCGCTTGATCTTTTCTATATTTATGTGACTTTCTGGAAACACAAGGTCCAGTTTTGTGACCTGAAGATGCTCAGAGGACCTGTCTGAGAACCAGAGAGTTCAATGAGACAAAGACATGTTGGAGGGGAACTAGAGAACAAACCCACAAAATATAAAGTCCAGGCAAAGTAGAATTCAGCAGAGGAAGAAATCACAGTCTTGAGCAAATGCGGCAGCTAAAAGCTGAAGACCTGCCACCCTTCCTCTTCACCAAGTCAAGATGAAATTGGGCCTTTCCCTGAGCAGACACAGATCATATATATCTGCAAACATATCTATAGTCCATATAAATCAGTCTTTTCAAGTATTTTATTTTATTTGATTTGGTAGAGACAGAGTCTCACTTTGTTGCCCTCGGTAGAGTGCCGTGGTGTCACCCAGCTCACAGCAACCTCCAACTCCTGGGCTTAGGTGATTCTCCTGCCTCAGCCTCCCAAGTAGCTGGGACCACAGGCACCAGCCACAACGCCCAGCTATTTTGTTGCACTTCGGCCGGGGCCAGGTTTGAACCCACCACCCTTGGTACATGGGACCGGCACCCTACTCACTGAGCCACAGGCGCTGCCCCTTTCCAAGTATTTTAAATGGAACATGTTTTTTTAATGCATTTCAAATATCCTTTCTCACTCTGGGAATAATGCTCACAGGTGGATCAGTATAACACATAATATGAGTAATATGATATACAGTACACTACAACAGTTAAGTGTGGAGTGGTGCAGATCTCATCCTAACCATATAGAAGACAGCTCTGTACTCTGAGAAAGAGAAGGATCTATAAGGACAAAGAAACACTTGTAAGCATGGAGGGAGATTTCAGAGCTGACAAAAGAGAAGAATCTTTTTCCTTCTATGGTGGGTGGTCAGGGGATAAAATGAAACAAAATAAAATTCAGGGGTATCAAAGATACATCTAGGGGCCAAAGGTCCACATGAATACTATTCCCAACATCCTCCGGCAAAAAAACAAACAAAAAAACAAAAAAAAACTTTGTACTTAAATATGAACAAAATCAATGAGAAAGACCACTCAAAAGATGGAGAAAATGTGAGTGAAAGGTATAGAGTGAAAGACATTCAGCATGCGAAGTGCAATGGGAAGAGACCTGCAGAATACAAAAGCAAAAAAAAGGGGGGAAAGAGAGGTAATATTTGGAATAAAAAAGTGGAACTTGTGTAAGAGACAGCAAGACGAGGGCATAGAAGTGAATGACTGGGCCATAGGACAGAAAACTTTGAAGCAGGGCGGCACCTATGGCTCAAGGAGTATACCTGGGGGCAGGGTTAAAGCCAGCCCTGGCCAAATCTCCAAAAAAAAAAAAAGAAAAAGGAAAAGAAAGAAAACTTTGAAGCAGGTTTTATCAAATGGAAAACAAATAAGCAGAAAAAGGATTTTAATAGCTTAAGGAAAAGCTTCAGAAGAAAATCACAAAAAGAAGGGGTGAAGATTAAAAAGACATGTAAGTTTCATAAAAGATCAAACAAATATCTTACCTGGTGTGGTTGTTGGCACAGTGGGAATTGGAGTGGGGGTGGTTTTCACTGTAGGAGTAGAGGGTCGGCTAGGGACAGTGGAGGTGGACACTGTGACCCTGGGTGTACTCGGTGTGCTGGGTTTTGCCCCAGCTGTTGTGGTGATGATAACCACAGGGGGCACAGGTGTGGTGGAGACAGAGGTTGTGGAAGGTCTGCTGGAGTGAGTAGCAGAGAACTCAGGAGACGTGGTGTGAGGAGCAATGCTCGATAGTGTGCTGGATGCTGGTGGCAGTGTCACAGGGCTGCTGCTGACAGAGGTAGAGATGTCAGGAGTGCTGACTGCAGGAGGAAATGGAGTGGAGGCAGTAGAGCCACTGCTGGTACTAGCAGGAGTACTAGGTGCAGTAGACATGGAAATGGAAGTAGCACTGTTAGCTATAGTGGCTGAAGTGACTGTCACATCTGCACCAGTTGAAAAAGATGTGGTGACCACATGACTACTGGAGGACAAGGTAGTGACCTTGCTGGAAGATGTCACAGGAGAAGACCCAGGAAGAGTCGATGCAGTAGTGATAACAGGGGACAAAGTATGAGGTGAGGTGGTTGCAAAACTTGTTGTACCAGGGGTGATTCGTTCTGTGGAAGGTGACACAGACAAGGTGGTGGATTCAATCGGCGTGGGAAAAGAATCAATATCAGGGAAAGAAGTCCCAGGCAAGGTAGAAAGAAAGGAAGATGACACAGAGGTGCTAGTAACAAAAGAGGTGACCTCAGGTAGAGTAGGGTTAGCAGAGGACGTGGAAGATGTGTCTGTGCCAAATGCAGTTACAGGTGTTGGACTGGACTTGGTGGGACTGCTCGCAGGCATGGTGCCCATAGGGGTGGTCGGTGACGGAGTGCTGTCTTCAACTTGGGTTGAGGATGGTGAGGTTGAGCCTCCAGCCGTTGAAGGAGCGGCGCTGGCTTCAGGGGAAGGGGGCAAGGGTGTTGTGGCCTCAGCGGGAGGTGTTGGAGGCGAGCCATGCGAGGTGAGCCCCGTCTCATGTGCGGTGGTGTCCCGAGGACTGGTGAGAGGGCTGCTCCTGTCGGTAGCTGTCCACGAAGCAGTTGGGGTGGTGCCATGGTCGGGTGCAGGAGAAGACCCAGGTGGAGTCGAAGAGGGGGAGGGGACGGTGGTATGGACAGGAGGTGTTAGAGGCGTGCTGGCCCTGGAAGAAGTGCCTCCAGTTGGGGTGCTGGGGACACTGGTGGGGGACGGGGTGCTGGCATCAGCAGAGGTGGAGCTAGGCACACTGCTGCCCCCAGCAGCTGTAGCCAGTGAACTGCCTTGGGTGGAAGTCAGTAGAGCCGTAGTGACGTCCACCGGAAGAGTTTCCGGTGTGCTGGCCTCCGGAAGTTCGGTCCCAGGCGTGGTGGTGGCAAGGCCGGTGGTCAATGGGGTGCTTCCTGCAGGCGATGTTGACGTGGCTATGGTGGTGTCCTCAGTGGGACTTGGAGATGAGCTGGATTCAGGCGAGGAGGGCAGAAGCGTGGTGGCATCTGGAGGACGGGAGGGCGCTGTGCTGGCCGCAGTAACAATGGTCCCTGCGGGGGCGGTATGAGGACTGCTTAGCGCAGGGCTGGTTGCAAGAGTCGTCGGTGCGGGCGCGCTGTCCTCTGTGGGCTTGGTCACAGCCAGAGTGGTGCTTCCACCAGCTGTAGGATAAGGAGGGGGCAGGGCCGAGGAAGTGAGAGGTGTGTCTGTGCCAAGTGCAGGTGTTGGTGCTGGGCCGGACTCGGTGGGACTGCTCCCAGGCGTGGTGCCCAGAAGGGTGGTCGTTGACGGAGTGCTGTCTTCAACTTGGGTTGAGGATGGTGAGGTTGAGCCTGCAGCCGTTGAAGGAGCGGAGCTGGCTTCAGGGGAAGGGGACAAGGGTGTTGTGGCCTCAGCGGGAGGT
>CAUYON010055137.1:0-39869 GCA_963573935.1 Arctocebus calabarensis
GTGCGTTCCTCGACCTTGTCTCTTGGCTCAGCTCCAAACCGTTGGCTTTCTTGCTAAATTTCTGTCCTTTAACTCTCCTTCTGGACAGGAGTGTCTGCAGAAAGCTGGCTACAGACCGCCATCTTGGCTCCTCCCCCCAAATATTTAAATTTTAAAATTTTAAAATTTAATCTATCTGGAATTTGTTTTAAAGTATGGTGTGATGTAGGGATAGTGTTCCTTAGAGGGTTGGCCAGTTATCTTCAAACCGTAGTTCACTGAATAGTCCATATTTTTTCACAACGATATGAAATTCCATTTTAATAGTATGAAGTTTGATTCGTTGTACCCTCAGTGAATCCCAAACAAACAAAAAGTATGAGGTCTGACAATTAAGTTCGTGAACGCATCCTAGAAAAGGTGCTACATATCTCATTGCTGAACATCACTATGATCACCTTTAACGTACTAGCCATGGGAAGCTATGCACTGGCACCATCTCCTAGTCAGTCCACCCTTCAAAGCAATTTTGGAACACATTTTAAAGAATGGACATCAGAGCTGTTGTCATATTACTCTTGATGTCCTGATGTCATCAAAATATCTTCCTTTCAATATTTCCTTTCTCTTTGTGGAAAGAAAAAAGTCACTGGGGGCCAGATCAGATTAGTAGGGAGGATATTCCCAAACATTTATTTGTTTATTGCGTAAAAATTCCCTCATAGACAGTGCTGTGTGAGCTGGTGCATTGTTGTAATGCAAGAGCCACACACCTTTCTCACACCAAGATTTTCACTTAAGATTTTCCTAACTGTTTCTTTATCAATGTTTACTTGGTATGCTATGTTTCTCACAGTCAGTGATTTTGATGCATAATTCTATGAATTTCTACAATATTTTCGTCAGTTCTGCTTATTACTGGCAGCACTTACCTCTCTTCATCAGCGACACTTTCTCTGCTCTCAGAAAAATATTTAACTCATTTGTACACTGCCATTTTCTTCATAGCATGATCCCTATAAATGTGGATTAATGAATCCCTAATTTCACTTCCATTCTTGCCAAATTTAATGAGAAATTTAATGTTTGTTTGTTGTTTTAATCCAAGGTCCAACATTCTTGCGAGAGTGCTCAAAAACAATAATGAACTCCACTAGACAAGACAACTGCCACATGTTGACATGAACATAGTTGTGAGACACTGAAATACAGAGGTTATGAAACTTTACTGAGTTGTTTGTACTGAGTGCTGCCAATGTAAGTGCACAGTGGCAAGTTCATGAACTTAATTGTCATATCTTGTAGTATGTGTATTAAGGTTTCAAATATATTGGGTCTGCCTCATTGCTCTGTTTGCTAATTTCCTTACTGGTACCACAATGTTTTAATTATTATAGCTTTAGAATGCATTTCATTATCCATAGAGCAAATATCTCTTCAATGATTTTTTAAATTTAGAAATATACTAGTGAGCAACAGGACTTAATTTTTCTAGAGTGACCTTGGAATTGTTATTGTGTTTCAATTTTTTTCTTCATCTGCCCCAGGGAAAGACCCTGAGGTGGTACATTCTTCAGCTGCATAGCAAATTCCTCTTTCACAGATGGCTAAAAGACATAAAAGCAGAAGATAAAAAGACACAGAGGTTGTTTTCCCATTCACTATGCTACCTGCCTTTTAACTTTACCTTCACAGAAGTCCTGTAACTTTAGGAATGGGTGGTCATTCTGTAGGTCACAAGTTCAAGGCGTAGGAATTTTTTTTCTAAAGTCACACAAAAATATGGGAAACAGGATTGAAATACAGGTTTGTATTCATAAGCCTCTTTAGAAAGAATGACAGTCCAGGAATTATAATAGTTCTGAAGTCTGTGCTTCTAATGGGAAATCCTTGGTTCTGGCGTGTTTAAATCGACACATTATTTTTACTGAGACTGCAGAAAGACCTTCCTGGGAGGGAGCGGTATGAGATATTAGAACAAAAAATAGTGAGGAATCTTCTGTGAGAGTCTTTAAATAGAGAGCTGGTTCTAAAGTTCCCGATGCTCACAGCAAGTCCTCCTCCCCGGCAGACCTGCCCTCCCCACACTTGAGGTCTCCCCACCTTGGACCCTGCTGATCACTGGCATTCTTATCTCTGTGGTGCTGCTGGCCACTGGCTTGCCAAAACTTCAGCTCCTTCCCCTCTCCTTGTCCCAGTTCCTCTGAGACTTGTGGTTAGCTCTGTGGTTATGACCGAGTTGGTCCTTCTATCCTCCCTTCCCAGCCTGGCCCATCTCAGTTCTGCAAAAGCACGGTGGGAACAAAGTTATACAAACAGAAAAGAGGTAGGCTCCTTGGTTGAAGTTGTTCTTACTCTTCCTAAGACACTGTTCTTTTTTTGTAAATATCAACTATTAGAAAGAAGCTGAGGTTACTTGTTTCTTGGTGTCGAGAAGAAAACATAACTGAATGCCTCTTCAGTGCCAGACACTTTGTAGGTCACCTTGTTTAATCTTCACGGCAATCCTATAGAAAAGTTGCTTCTTTTTGCTTTATAGAGAAGAAAACAGAAGCCAGAGGACTTGTTAAGTAATGCAGAATGTTAACGGTGAAGCCCAGGCAAAAACCCAGGTCTGCCCAATGTCAAGTCCAACTCCACAAACATGATGTTAATTTCCTACTGCGTTCCCCAAACAACAAATGCTGATGTGGGTGTGGAGAGGAAGGAGCACTTATACACTGTTGGTGGGACAGCAAACTAGTACAACCTCTATGGAAAGAAGTATGGAGATTCCTCAAAGAACTAAAAGTAGACCTACCATTTGATCCAGTAATCTCACTAGTGCGTATTCACCCAAAGATAACAAAAGACATTTTATTAAAAAGACACCTGCACTCCAATGTTTACAGCAGTACAATTCACAATGGCAAAGATGTGGAAACAACCCAAGGGCCCATTAATACATGAGTGGATTAATAAAATGTGGTACATATCTACCATGAAGTTCTATTCAGCCATAAAGACAATGGTGAACTAATACCTCTTGTCTTAACCTGGATGGACCTGAAGACCATTCTTCCAAGTGAAGTATCACGAGAATGGAAAAACCACCTGTAGTCACTGTTAAATGCGAACGAATCAATTAACATTTACATGTACATATAGAAATAGCATTCATCGGAAATCATGCAGGTTGGAGGGGGGATGGGTAAATTCCCATGCACACTATGTGGGTGATGGGCACATTTGTGTCATTACTTTGACTCGAACTGTACAAAAGCAATTTATGTAACCAAACGTTTGTATCCCTGTAATATTCTGCCAGGCACCCTACTTTGGGTCTATAGCTGCTTCCTACTTCCAAAGCTTTGAGAAGATCAGATTTGAGAACCTTTTTTGGGGGGATAGGTCTATATTTTTCTTAGAGCCATTCTTCCCATTAAGCACCTCATATTTAGATTTTGGAGTCTATTGATCTGCTGAGCTGAGTATATTTGGAAAGCTATAGAACAGTGGCTGTAGGAAGACTGTGTGAGATTGAGACCTATCCGTCAGACCAGTCAGGTCTTATGTATTTGCTACCCTCATCTTTGCCAGGCTCAGGAAAAGGAGGGTTTGGTTTTGCAAATGAAAGCTGAGGGCTTCTGCCAGTTTGCTAACTGCCTTGCCCCATTCAGATGCGGAGAACTCACAGAACGTCCCTCCCCAGCTGCTGGCCCCACGGTTCTGAGCGTCTGAATAGAAAACCACTCATTTCCCTTTGCAAGAAAGGCGCCCAAAGCAGATATTTCAATATATTCCAATTTAGCCGAGGGAAGCCAGAACATGGCTGTTGTTGCCAAGGAAACCACCTCCTTCCTCCTGTGTGCTGTGCATACGTGTATCACTTCATCTCTCTGCTCTCCAAGGTAATATCATAGCTCCGTGCTTAGGGAAGAGTTTTTAAAAAGGCATATAAAACCTCTTAGCATCGAGGAGATTCATTAAATGATCTCACTCCAGAGAAGCTTAAATTATTCTTTTTAGATCCTTTTATGCCAAAGATGGGAAAATGGCTGAGTCAGTGCTATCTCTTGTAGCCCAGCTTGGTGTCTTCGTGGAAACAATTTTTCAGCGATAAACAAATCAGGGTTTGGAAGCTTAGACAGGGCGGGTGTGCATGTAATAATAACAAGGCCGTCATGTAGCTGTAATGTCACGGTCTAATCCCTCCGAGCCGATCTGCCAAGACCACCTTGATCCACAGGCCTCCTGGGTGCAAGGCCACATTTCACAGGGCAGCATTCAAAGCAGAGACAAGAGAGGGTCGCTGTTGCAAGGCCACCTGTCAAAAGATCCCTTGTCGGGGAACTGTGTGGAGATTCCTGCTGCCCCATCTGTTCTTGGACAGAGCCAGGGGCGTATTTTTGCCCTGCCCCAGGGTTCTCAGTTCATCTCCCTTTCCTCCCATCACCACTCTGCATCCCCACCTGCCTTGATTCTGTAGGTTGTAGTCAACCAGATGGCCCCACACTCACAACCCAGGAGGTGACTGGACTCCATTTTTGGTAGTGTTGGGAGCTCTGTGTGTTGCCCTCACCTTGCACCTTCTTCCTCTCAGCCCTTTCTGGCTTCTGCTGCTCAGACCCCCTCCTGTTCATCGGATGCACAGATTAAATTTGGCATCCCTCTTTCAATTAGTGCCCTAGTCAAGGATATTGATTCTCTACTGGGGGCAATTTTGCCCGCCCCAGGGGACATTTTTGGTTGTAATGCCTGGGAGTATCACTGCCATCTAAAGGGTAGATGCCACACATGCTGCTAAAGGTCTTACAATGCTCAGGACAGGCTCCTAAAAACAAAGAATTACCCAGCTCCAAATGCCAGTAGGCTGAGGCTGACACACTCTGTGGCTTATACTTGTTCCCTCTGTTCTGTACTTCATTTAGTAAGTGTTGACTGAGTAGCTGCTATACGCTGGACTCTAAGCCAGCATCTGGGGACTTGAAGAGGACGGACATGGTGCTGCCCACTTTTTAATTGAGAGCCATCATGGGGACGGACATTAAACAAATAATTACACAGGCAAATTATTTAATTACAGCTGGGATCCAGATCCCGCTTGGACCTCCTGCCCCTGTTCCAAAGTCTGCCTGGTGCCCCAGCCCACCTGGCCCTGGCTCCTGGAGGTGTGGACCCCCATAATGTGGCTTCAGAGCTGGTTGTGGTGGCCTCTGGCTTCTTTCAACTATCCCCCTAGCTTACCTGCTCTGCTGCTGATCGCTGCAGAGAAGTAGTCAGAAGTGGTAAGACTGGGTCATCTGCTGAAGACGCAGGCCCTGCCCCGCCTTTCCTGGACGGCGTCGGGGATGGCAAGCAAAAGGCTGCTTAGAACTCAGGCCTCTGCTTGCTTTCTTTCCTCTACCACCCCCTGCCTCCCTGCCTTCTTCTGACCAGCCCTCTTCTCTGATAGCTTTATTTTTATGAAGTTCTTTGGGGTTAGAAGAATGGACTTTAGATCCAGACGCCTCAGGTTTGAATCCTACCTCTACCACTTTCCAGCCATGTGAACTTGGACAAGCTTCTCAATCTTCTTATGCCTCAGTTTCTTTTTCTGTAAAGTGGGCATAGTAGTATCTATCTAGCACAGTATTGTGAGAGTTTAACGTTTCTATGCATGGAGTTCTCAGTTCACAGAAAGCGCCACTTAAGTTTTTCTAGCTTTATTACTGTTAGTAAGTAGAACCTTCATAGTTGACCACCTCTCTCCACTGACTACCTCCTTAAGTTGGCCTAATTTTCACTGGGCATGGACCACATGTACATATCAGTTCAGTAGACCTAGTTGCTTATGTTGATCACCTCTGTATGCTGACCAGCTTGTCACAGTCCCCTAGGTGGTCACTTATAGAGGTTCTATTGTATTATATTCTACTGGGGTGTAGAACTTCAGTCCCTGCCTCTCAGAGCCTTTTTTCTTCCATGGAACTTGGCCACACTTGCAGAGCTATACATTTCCTTCCAAGTGCTGGCTGCTGAGCAGTTAATAGGTATTGCCTGGGCATTTTGAAGTTGTAGGAGGAAGATAACAATGGAAAAGTGGAAGTAGAAGGTTGTCATGGAAATTTATCTATTCCAGGTCATTGCAACCTGGGCTCCGGGCTGGCATTGCTCGGGTGTGCCCGTGGCTGGCCTCGGCTTCACCATTTGTCAGGGCAGGCTGGACTGGATTTGACATCTTTCTTCCCCACCACTGTAATGTCACAGCATCCCGTGTGAAATGTCCAGTGTGAAGGGCAACTCAAGCTCTTCCTGTCTCTGGGCAACTGAAGGTGGCATGAGATACTGGGTGCTGAATAGCATTGGTGACAATTTCTTACTGCATGGCCGCTATGTGCATGGCAGCGAGGAGGGTGAGCGGAGGGAACTGAGTTATTCGGTGACTGGGCTGACGCGTGTGTGTCATCTCATGCTGTGAGGACCACCTAGCATCCCACCTCATGAACAAGGAAGCCGGAGTTTAAGAGACATGATGTCACCTCCTCACAGGTTCACAGTCTCACAACCGGGAAGTGACAGCTCCAGGATTGGTAGCCATGATTTTCCTGCCTTTAAAGCTCATTCCATGTCCTTGTATGTTGTCTTAGTCTGTTTGTGCTGCTACAACAAAATAACATAGACTGGGTGGCCTGGAAATAACAGAAATTTATTTGGAAGGCCAAGATCAAAGCTCCAACCGATTCAGTGTCCAGTGAGGGCCCACTTTCTGGACACTGCACCTTCTTGCTGCATTCTTACATGGTGGAAGGAGTCCCTCTAGGGCCTCTTTCATAAGGTGCTAACTCCATTCATGTGGGCCCCATCCCCATAGTCTAATTATTTTCCTAAGGCCCTTCTTCGTTCCATTACTTTGGGGATTAGCATTCCAGCATGTGACTGCTGGGGGCACCACAAACATTTGCAACCACAGCATATGTGTAGTTGCCCTGGCCCACTGGGGAAGCTGCAGAGCATCCAAGAATTGCCAGAATGAGTTGCCTCATGTGGTTACCCTGGGTTCAGCACAGGTGCTTTGCCAGCTGGCTGGCACCTATCCTGTCTCTCTGTCCAGGTGGGTTGGGGGTGGGTCTGAGTTAGGTGCTGGGTCATGGATTCTATGGGGCTCTGGAGCTTGCCAGCTGCCGCAGGGCCAGAGTTTCTGTGCCTATAAGGCACCTCCTGGGGACTCAGTAAGTAGCGGCAGGGCCAGAACTCACACTGCCATTTCCTTCTGCTCTTGCCTTTTCCTTTCCTACCTACCTGCTAATCTCACTCTCACACACGAAGCCTCCCCTTTCTTTCCGTTTCCCCTCCTCAATCCCTTCCCCAGCTTTTGTACTTTATGATGCAGTGACTTGGGTGAGGAAACTCATTAAAGTCATTATTCCGTGCACAGAAATGTGTCTTTCATCCCATTCATATTTAATGTTCCTCCCACTTGATCTTTTGACGCTTTTTAATTCCAGATATTACATGACATACACACACAGCTCTCGTTGGGGATCATATTTCTATAGAGTTGTCATTATTGCTCTCTGTGTGAGGAGGGCTCCTTGTTACATATTTATTAATTTCTTAAATGGTTCCTGTATTTCGGGATTGATGCTGTCTGATGCTCCTGATTTTGAGTGATCGCAGGGAGTGAGTGACATTGGGATAGGAGGAGATGTGGGGACAGGGTGAAGGTCTAGATTCTTATCCTGAATGTTACTTTTTCCCTCCTGAGGCCAGGTGTCCATCTGCGAAGTGGGCGGCTTCACGTCCCGTGTCTGAGTTTAGCATTAATTGGGCTTTTATGTAAGCAACAGAGTTTACTGTCTAATTTACTGTATAAAGAAAATCGGGGGCAGAGATAGGGTTACCCACCGATTCGCAGCGAAGGCTGAAGAACTGGCTCCCAGAGGGGCAGACCAGGGCAGCCACAGGGACCTGGGAGTAGGCTCTCTTCAGGGTCTGTGGTGGAAGAAGAGACCTACTGGCTTCAATGGCTCTCTTCTCAGGGAGAGGAACATAGAATTGGCTCAGCTTAAGGAGAGGGCAGGGTGTTTTCATTAAGAATTATAATATTATAAGATTTTATCCAATGAGGGCCAAGGTTTCCAAAGCAAGGGGTTTTTTTTAGGACAATGGATTCTGAGTAGATGAAACAACAGATGCCCTCGACACATTCTGAACAATGGGAGGTTCCGAGACCACTGGACAAAGAGTGAGAGTAAGAAGCAGGTTCTTTCACCTCAGCCCTTGGCAGCCTTGCCCTTCTCTTAGCTCTTAAACCCATCCTACCTCATCTACCAGATCCACTTTTCATGTGAGATGGTCATGTCTCTCTGACTGGGGCCTAGAAGAACAGCTCATCACACTTTATAGTCTAGAGCCACCTTTAGGCAACTGTTAGAAATACACATCCCTGGGCCCATCTTTGGAAATTCTGATCTGACAAGTCATGTGGGTCCCAGGCACTGGTATTCTCAATGGGCTTCTTGAGAGTTTGGAGTAGAGCCAAGTTGGAGTACTACCATCTTAGAGTTATACTGATTGCTAAATCTGGGAGGGAATGTCTCCTCTCTGAAATTAGAGACAGCAACCAGAACCAGGACCAGCAGGCCCAATCCTGCCTGATGATTGTTTGTGTAAATAAAGCTTTATTAGAACACAGCCACACCCATCATTTACATGTTGCCTATGGCTGATTCCCTGGTCTTATGGCAGAAACAATATGGGCTGGAATTGCAGAAATATTTACTGTCTGACAATTTCTAGAGAAAGTTTGCTTCCCCCTGAGTCAGAACACGATCTTTGAGGCCCAGACAGATGTCTCTTGGGAGGCTGAGGCAAGAGGATCACTTGAGCCCAAGAGTTTGAGGTTGCTGTGAGCTATGACATCATGGCTCTCTACTGAGGGCAACAAAATGAGACTGTCTCAAAAATAAACAAATAAATAAAAATAAATAGAAAAAAATTTAGAGTCAGCCCCTTTCACTCTTTGTCTCACCACTTCCCTGGGGCAGGACAGGTTTTGTGAAGGGGGCCCAAGCTGACCCTTTATGGGAAGTCAGAACTGTCCCGGGAGTAACCCAGCTTTTCCTAGCTGTCAGTATTTCTCCTCATCCTGTGCTCTGCTATTAATGAGCCAGGAGGGGACTTGATTAAAAGTCCAGGTGTGAAATCTGAGACATTTGGTTCCCTGATGTGCGGCAGTGAGATCTCAGAACAGTTTTCTGTTATCATCATTCTGAAAGGACTACACCCATGACATGGCCTCATTTCTCCAGCTTTCCTCAAAGTCTCCCTTGCCCTGTAATTGTCTCTTTCTTCTCTACAGATCTGCTTTATCACAAACCCTCTTTCTCCGTCACCTAAGACAACGCTCACCTATGCATCTTTTTGGTCCTGACCTTGTCCTGGCTGGCTCAACTCTTCCTTGCTCAGGACTAAGGCCTCTGGGAGTGGCTCCCTCCCATCTCTCTCTTCTTCCCTATCAAACACCCCACCTAAAGAATCCTTTGGGTGTCTTCTGCTGAGGAGTGCAGTCTATAGCTGCCAGCAGAGAGGCTTCAGCTGTAAAGAGGGGAATGGGTTCCTACAGTATGGCTCTTGGCCCAGACAGTCTCTGACCCTCACTCCCTTAAAACCCAGACAGGCCTGTTACAATACATCTATTGCCTGCCCCATATTCACCTCCTTTTTCTGGCAGCAGAACGTTAATTTTCTTTGAGAATCAACTCCACCCTCACTCTGAGTCCATGTGGATTGACTGGGGTAACTCCAGGGTGGGCCTGTGACCTGGGCCTGGCCAATCAGTGCATCAGCCTCTCCTTGGCCATGGACAAAGTTAGTGCATGCTGGGACATGTATGGGGTTGTACATGTATGAAGTGTCTTCGGACTTGGGTTTGGGATGCTGTCAATCTGTCTACCAGGTGGGAGAGTGTGGCTGGGAGTGAATGCAGTACCCAGGAACACAGAGCCAAGAGACACCCCGGGAGAGAGGATCTAAGAGGGAGAGAGCAAACACAGGCCCAGGAGGTGCGGTTTGATCCTCTGGATCCAGCTGTACCTGAAGCCAGGGACCTATGTGTAGACTTTTCTGCCATATGAAATCTCACGTTCTCTTACTGGATTAAGCTAGTTGGAGCTGCAACTGAGAGTCTTGATTGATAGTTTGCTTGATGCTGGCAAGGTAAGCCCCTCCACAGGTGTGCCTGAGCCGCCGTTGCCTTAGTCAGCTGTGAGTTCCTCATTATCCTGGAAGGACAACTTGGATGAGTTCTCATCTGAAGCAGGTTCACACTATTTATAAACTGACAGGGTTAGCTATAGGCCTGCTATGCTCCGAAAGCTTTGTCAGAACAGGCACACATCATTTATGCCCCGTCCATGCTCTTCCGGTAGCCCCAAATGGGCTTTGGTAAGTGTGTTTTTCTCAGGCTCATGTAGCCGTCCTCACCGTTCACACTCACCAGCACATTCTCCTGCTATCCAGTCTTGTTAGCTTCACTCTACCCACCGAGTCTCCAAGCTAGAAGCATCCCTCCTAATGATCTCACAGGTTTTCCATTTCCACTTTGCTCAGACCTTGACCTTCCCCAGGAGGAAACCATATGACCTTGGATCTGACACCTAACTTGGGTGGCCTTAGTTCCCACACCTATAAAATGGGGATGAGGCAGTGTACTCAAAATGTGGTATCTGTAAGGGCTTAGATGTGAGGGGAATACATGGGTCATTATGAAAATATTATGATACACAAAAATCAAGGGAGGTAAAATACACACAGCTGGAAACAAATGAAACTTTCACAGCAACACTGAGAAGCCAAGTGAATTGAAACTTGCATGAGTGAATCAGAAAGGACTCTGTCAAATGTGTTTCTTAGAAGCGAAATAATGGCTTCTGTCTCAAAACTTTCACAGTGAACTACATCTGCTGGCCCTCTGACATAGTTCAACTATGACATTACCCATAAAAAGGAGCAAAGTGAAGACATGAGCTTCAAGAGGCTGTGGCCAGGAAAGCTTAGACATCACTTGTTGAATATATATGAAGGCTGCACCCGCTGGAAGGTGATTTTGTTGGCCAGTAGGAGTCAAGGAAATGACGTGACCCAGAGGTGCACTTTGGCCTTGGAAGGAGGGGCTGGGCCTCTGGCCCACCTGGTGGTCTCTGTCTGTGATGGCTCCCAGTGATGCTCAATGCTTTGAGCTTTGGCTTCCTATATTTGCTAACCACCGGGGAGGGCCTGTGCTAGTCAGACAGCAGAACTGCTTGCAAATGAGTGAGCTGGCATTTGGGTTTTGTTCATCGTCTTGTGAGCTGTGAGTCAGCATCCCGGCGCCTGTCAAGTCTGGTCACTGATGACTCTGCGTTTCTGGTTTGCAGAGTCATCTTCTGGTTTCCTGGCCAGACCCTGACCCTGGGTTCTCAAGGTCAGGAGTATATCAGTGGTACCCCTGGGCCCTACCTCTGAGATTCTGATTGAGTGGGGATGGGCCCTTCTACTAAACAGTCCCTTGGTGGGGGTGTGGGGGGCGATGCACAAGCCAGGCTGAGTGAGATGCACACTGCCTTGGCACTGGCACCCTAACCCCTGGGCTGCTGTGGTTCCCCTGCATGGGGTGCTGCCGTTTGGGTTTGGTGTTCACTGGTGTAATTTACACAGAGCCCATTTAAATTCTCCCAAGACCCCCTGCAGGCTTTGATGAAATTAAACACTTGACACTAAACTGTAGAGAAGGAAAAATGGCCTCTTTATTTGGAAATTGGGAACCAAGGAAACAACCCTGCTGGCAGCCGTTCCTCCTCCAAATCTTTCACTTCTGGATCTGTAGTTGGGTTTTGTACCATTGGAGGGCTCAGGATGGTTGTGACTTGCGGTGCATGTAATTGTCAGGACCTTCTGGGAGCCAGAGTTTGGCTAGGATGACGTGGCTGCCGGTACCTGACTTTTTCTATGGGGGAGGATCAGAGTTGGCTCTGAAGGGATTTCTGAGTGATTAAAGCTAAGCACAGAAGCAGCGTCCTCACTCCTGTGCACTGAGGTCGGAGGTATGTCCCTCCCTGGTCCCTCTCCCAAGACTGCTGGATCAGGAGTGGGTTTCATTCAGCTAGTCCCTCTGAAAAGAAACGTGGAGAAGTAAAGGTCTGTTCACTATGGGCTCTGTTACTTGGTGTGACTGAGAAGGGCACATGTATGGTGATGGTAGAAAGCAGAACATCTCTCTGGCTGGGCTCTGCTGACCTGGACAAAATCATCTCTAATCCAGAATGCATTCAGGGCCAAAGCATGCTTGCTGCTGACACCACGGGCAGTGCTAGCATGGCCTTGCTTCTGTTGCTCTTTCCCTCCCCCTCCACACCTTTGCTATCACCTCCACCTCACTCACTCTTTGCAGTCAAGCTCTCTTCTTGCTGTGCAGAGAAAACAGAAGACAGCAGATGGGTACACCAGCCTCTTGCTACTAAAACTAGTGATGTGAAGACATTGTGCACCACCTTTTCCTCATCTCATAGGTCTCTGCCTGACCAAGGCTAATGGCATCACCATCACTTGCTCCTGCCCTGAGTGTCTCACTGTAGAGATTTTCCCTCTTCACTGCTCTATCTTCTAACCCCCACTCCCAATCAGGATTTAGGTATGTTTGCATCTTGTCCACATTTACAGTGGAGTTTTCCTCCCGCTTCCTCTGCACCCTCCTTCTAGCTTCTGCCTTGTGGCTCTCCTCCCTATTCAAGATCAAACATACTGAGAGAATGGGCTGCCCTCTTCCCACCACTCTTCAATCCAATTCAGCAGGGCTTCTGCTCCTACTTTCCCCAGATTACTCTGACCACGTCAACAGTGACTCCCCGTTGCCACGCCCAAGGGACACTTCTCAGTCCTTATCTTCCTCAAATTTGCAGAAACATGTTGACACACTCAATCTCTTCCATTGGTTTTTGTGACACTGAATCATCTTGCTTTCCTTATTCCTCCTCTTCCTTTTCCATCTGGCAATATTCTCCCTCTGCCTGTTCCTTACTTCAGGGATTTCCAAACTTTGAGGTATCTAATCATCATTCATGGTGCATATTAAAATGTAGATCAGATCTCAGGCCTCATTCCTCATACAGGTGCAGCCTGGCTGACCTTGACTGCTTGTTATCAGTGGTTCTCAACCTTCCTAATGCCGGGATGTATTTTCATTGTTCCAAAGGGGTCACGACCCACAGCTTGAGAACCGCTGGCTTATGTGATAGTAGAATGTGAGAAGAGAGAAAAAGATTAAAGATGGAATTTAGAATCCAAAGAGGAACACAACTTAAAGAGCTTCTGGAAAGTTCTCAGTTTATAACAACTGAGAGGACACCTGTGTGGCCAAGCCACCGTTTGAGAAGATAAATTGGATAGAAGGAAATCAGAGCTATTCTTGCAGACACAGGGAAAAGACCCCTAAAGGCATTTCAGTGATCTCTCTGGGTGTTGCTCCCATCACTGGCCCAGAGTGTCAGGGCCTTGAGGGTAGAACAATGTCAAGGGTTGAACAATGTCAAGGGAGGGGCCCTTGTGGGATCTCAAGTTTCTGCTTCATGTACGCTAGAGCAGCACTCCTTGGCCAGCTGTGGGTCAAGTGGGGCCAGGTGTGGCTTGGGCTACCACTTTAGAGAGCAGTGCTTGTGGCATCCACCTGGTGTCAACTCTGCTCATGTGCAAAATGCAAGAGCCCTGGAGACACAGGTCCTTTCACCTAGATTTCAGAGGATTGTTCAGAGCTTCAGGGCCCAGGTGGAGAATTCCAACAGGGTGGGCTGCTACAGACAGTCACTATAAGGGCAATGCCCAGTAGAGCTGTGGAGGCGGAACTACTCCCTAGACCTCAGTGTGGCAGAGCCACCAGCATGTAACTCCAGTCTGGGAGACCCCTAGGAGCTGCTGCATAGGGGTGGGGCTGCTGGGGGCTTCCAGGAGCCTCTGGGGCCCAATCCCTGGCTGAGTGTGGATGTGTAGTCAAAGTTCATTATTCCCAAGCCTCAAGATTTAATGTTGTTTGTCTTGTTGAGTTTTGGACTTACTGCTGCTCCCTTTTGGAATGGGAATGTCTATCCTATGTCTGTCCCATCTTTGTATTTTGGAAAAACATAACTTATTTAATTTCACAGGCTCACAGCTAAGAGAAATTTGCCTCAGGATAAATCACATCTTTGAGTCTCACCCCTATCTGATGTAGATGATATTTAGATGAAACTTGAGACTTTTCTTAGACTTTGGAGTTGATGCTGGAAAGAGTTAAGACTTACTTTGGGGGGCTATTGGGATGGGATGAATATATTTGCAGGTGAGAAGGTCATGAATTTGGGGGGTCAGGGGCTGAATGTAAAAGTTATATGTTGGGACCTAGAAACCCTACGTAATAGTATTAAGAGATGGGCCTTTAGGAGGTGATTAAATCATGAAGGCTTCACGGTCGTGAATAGGACCTGCACCCTTAAAAAAGGGCTTGAGGGAACTACCTAGGAATCTCCTGCCTTTTGTCCTTCTGCCATGTGAGGACACAGCAGCAAGGCTCCATCCTGGAAGCAGAGAGCACTCACCAGACACCGAATTTGCCACCACCTCCATAACTTGTTGCAGGAAGATGAGGCCCAATGGAGAGAATGAGCAACCAAACACCGTGTTTAAAAGAGGAAGGGCTTTATTTCAGCTGGTGGAGCAACAGTACAGAAGACTTGAAAATGGCCACACTCCCCAACTGGTTCTGTCTCCTTTTTTCTAACCCTAACTCTTTTCTCTCACCCCACCACTTCCCACACAGTGACCCAGGGAGAGCTCCACTCTTCACTCGCTTCATTCAGGCCTCCTGTGGTGTCCAGTTGCTCTGTTTGGACAAAATACACACCTTAGCCTGGCATATAAACATTCCATGGCTCCTCTTCCTCCTCCAGGTACTTACCCTTCAGCCAGTAAGTAGCTGGTCCCCGAGCCTGGCTCAGCCCCAGGGCTGGGCAGTTAGTTTAGTAAGTTTCTATCATTGAAATAAAATACAAAGGGTCAAGTTGTCAATCAGAGTTATGAGCATCTGAGATCTTACCCAGTGTAGGGACACCCAGAACTGTGAGGCACAGGTAGAGGCTAAGTCCAGATCTGCAGCATAGCTCCCTAGGACTTTCTAGCCACATCCCTGGCCCAGATTTATCTCAAGAGATCTCTATGTGACTCCCACGAGGTCTCCTTACTACAAAGGGAGCTATTTTGGTCATGACACAGCTCCATTTGTCTGAGAGTTGCACGGCTTGCACGTTTTTCAGGGAGCCCTTCCCCATAAATCCGTAGGTTCCAGGTCTGTTTACTATGAGCAGTCCTGGGCAGATAGGGAACATCTTGCTAAAAGCATTCCATAGATAAGAAGCTTCTGTTGGCCAACATCATTAGTGTGCTTGCCAGGGGCTCTGTCATCAGCAGGATTAGGAGGGGATTTGACAGGGTCATCTTTGTGTCTTGCCGGCGGTGTCCCTCCTGCAGGTAGGGGATGGATGGACTGCAGGCCTCATGCTAACCCTTTCCTGCCCAGTCCTGCTCTGCCCACCTCCCATATTCTGGTGTTTTCCAGGGCTCTGTCCTTGGCCACGTTTCACCCCCCCACCACGTGCTTAGAGGGCCTCCTCCCCATTCCTTTAGCTCCTTTCTCCAGACACAGAGCCTCCCCAATCTACCTCTTTCACCCTTGAGCTTCAAACTCATACATTTCTCTGCTGGTTATTGACTTAATGTCCTCCAGGCCCTCAAACATGCCCACAGGGTCCATCTCTCCTTCTCTGGCCCTGCCTCAGGACAATGGCATCCACCCCCTCCTGGTCCCCAGAAATGTGGAATTATTCTGGTCCTATTACTTGTTAGCTTTTGGTCCTAAGGTAAGTCGGAGAGGGCCACTTCTCTGAGCCTCAGTTTCCATATGTGTAAAATGGAGCTAATCGCCACATCTGCTTCACGAAGCTATTGTAGGTCAGAATGAGATGATGTGGCCCAGTGCTTACTGCAGTGGCTGGCACACAGGAGGTGATTGGTAATTATCAGAAGTACAATATTTTTGGTTTCTCTTCTCTGCATCCCCTGTGGCCACTCATTACCACGTGTCCCAGGCTCTGCCTTCTTCTGCGGGGCCCCTTTTTCATTTCCACCATCCTCTCCTCACCTCTGCCACCCGTGATGACAGCCGGGGAACTGATCCCTTAACCGCCTTCTGTGTAGTGCCCTCTTCTCTGTAGCCAGAAAAATTCTTCTCCATCACACATCTGAGCAAGTCACTGCCTTTGAACACTCTACATTGCTCTTGGGAGAAATTCCGAACTCCTTAACGTGGCTTAGGAGGCTGGCTCTGACCTGACTGCTACCTGTCCTGCAGTTACCCACCTCAAGTGCTGCCCCTTGGGTGCACTGAACTTTTAGTCCCTCTGACCATCAGGATTTGGCAGATGCCCTCCCCACTGGCTGGAAGATGCTCCTCCCTTCTCTCCCACCCTCCAGCCCTCTCCTGTGCTCTGCAGTGTTCTGTGTCCCCCATCAGAGCACTTTTCCAGCTGTGTAGTCATGCTAAATTGTGGGACTGTGAGCTTCAGAGGAGTGGAGGCCATGGCTGTTTGGCTCAGAGCTGTATCTCCAGGGCCTGGATAGTACCTAGCAGGGGGTAGGCCCCCAATATCCAAGGATTAGAGTCATTAAATGGGTAGGCAAGGTAAAAGGGCATGGGGAGCCTGAAGGAAGGCTTGAGTCTGGGGGTCTGGCTTGAGTAGAATTAAAATAGACAACTTTAGGGGGGGCCCTTACGTGGGGTAATTGGCTTAATGAGCTCTTTGGAGTGGAAAGGGCCAGAGAGTTTGGCCATGGGCACTGGAATTTGGGGCCCCAGGATGAGCTCTATGACTCAGAAGTAGCATGGGAGATGAAGCCCCTTACCCCGCCCTCTCCTCAGCTGCCCTCATGGACTCTCTGGGGCTGGGCACAGCCCGTGCCCTGCCTCTGGGGGCAGATGTGGGTAGGTAGACCTTCAGGAGGCTTTTTTCCTCCAATGCTGGCTGTGCTGTGCTTGAGACAGAAGTTTCCCGTAGATCCGCTGACTCTGCAACAAGCTGGCTCTGTAACCCTGCGTCTGGAGGCTTCTGTCCTGCTTCACATGGTTTATTTCTGAGAACTTCTTCGGAGGATAGCTGGGACTGGGGGTGAGCGGGTAGTCCTACCAGCTGTTGGCAGGAAGCTTGCCTGCACTCTGAGGTTGCTAGTGAGGAGGTTTTATAACCCCTGGGGAGCTGTGTGTATGTGTGTGTACCCACCTCTGCCTTCTCCCCCTGATAAAGTGGGACTCGGGACCATGATGAGCACCTAATCAGTTCTGTACTGAAGGATCTTGGAGGTGGAGAGGAGGGGAAAGGGTGGAATCGGGCATTGTGCCTTGGCTCAGGCACCTGGGTCCCTAGACCGTCATGAGGGGTGACTAGGCATGCTCGAGCCACGTGCCGGGCGGAGGCTCCCTGCGTCTTTGGAGGGCCTCCTAAGTCAGTCCTCCCTGCAGAGCCGTGGGGTTTCTCTCCTCCTGCTCCTGCGTCTTGCAGATTCTGTTGTCATCTGCTGACTGTCCGTGGCTTTCCTCTCTGCCCATTTTCTGCTGGCTCTGCAGAGGGAGCGTCAGGTCTGCTCCGAGGAGGGATGAGGCAGGCTCACACTCCAGTCCGGGGCTGATTTCTTCTGAGCCATCAGCAATCAAATCCGCCTCACCACCCTGAGAATTAATTTCTTCTCAAGCTTCCTTTCAGATAGGTGAGAAATCTGTGTGCCTCCTATTAACATAATTGTGACCCCGTTTCTTGTGAAATGACAGCCCTGCTCTGATTAAGAGCAGGGAGCATCCCACGTCTGTGCCCTGGACTGTGTGATGAGAGCTCCCTCACATCAACTGACAAATGAGCAGTCCCCCGTCCACACCTTCTCTGCAATCCTCAAACAATGCTCACCTTTCATCCCAGCCACAGGATGGGGTCAGGAAGTTCTAGTTTAGCTCACCAAGGCTAGTTAAGCACACACTTTACTTAGCAGCATTTGAAGTAAAGGGGGGAGCTATTGGTAAGCATGGCAGGAAGGGCAGTGGGCAATTCCCGTTCTTTTTTTTGAAATAGTCTGTTACTCTGGGTAGAGTTCAGTGGTGTCAGCCTAGCTCCCTGCAACCTCAAACTCTTGGGCTCAAGTGATCCTCCTGCCTCAGCCTCCCAAGTAGCTGGAACTTCAGGAATCAACAACAATGCCCGGCTAATTTTTCTATTTTTAGTAGACAGGGAGGTCTCGCTCTTGCTCAGACTGTTCTAGGACTCCTGAGCTCAAGTGATCCTCTTGCCTTGGCCTCCCTGAGGGCTGGGATTACAGCCCACTGTACCACTGTACCCTGAGCCACTGTACCCTGTCAAATCCCTTCCTTTTGATGACAGCAGAGAGCTGGGTACTTAGACCTAATACTTGCTGATTTTAAACTATTGCTGAGGACAGGCTTAGAGCCTGTAAATTGGGGTCCTACTTTCAGTGTTGAGGAAAGGCCTAGAAAGTTCTCTAGAAGATGAGATAAGAAGCCAGAATAGCAATTGGATAAAGACCTTCCTCCCCCAAAACACAATACTGCAGAGTTTTCCTTCCTGGAGGCAGGGCGGTAGGTGACCTCAAAGCCCAGCCCTGGCCATATGCCTAGTTGGACGTCTGTGGAAGGCCTCTAGGACTGGGGAGGGGCCATTGTGCATGTTTCTCTCCTCAGGCACTCTCTCACTCATCAAGTATCCAGCCAACACCTCCTATGAGGTGGAGCTCTGTGCACACTCAGCTCAGCCACTAATTCTTTTTTTTGGCCGGGGCTGGGTTTGAACCCGCCACCTCCGGCATATGGGGCCAGCGCCCTACTCCTTTGAGCCACAGGTGCCTCCCAGCCACTAATTCTTGTGTGATCTGCACAGACAGCTCCTCACCCCGGGACTGGCCATCCACCCTACCTGCCCTGTCCTTCCCGGTCAGGATGAATGAGGCTGTGTTCCTGACAGGGCAGAGACCGGCTGGACACCGTGTCACAGAGTGAGTTTGTTGCAGTGTCAGCAGCTCTCGGCGAAACTTCTGCTCATCCCCTCCCCTACTGTGTGTGCACAGCATCGTTTGAGGCATACAGAGGCACTGGGGCTGTTCAGACAGTGCCACTGTCCTTAAGTGCACACAGGCACAGTGAGGTAGCCACTGTGTGTCCAGAAACACCTCTGCTGCAGAGGGGAAAGTGCCCAGTGTTTTGCAGCCCAGTGACTCAGAAGAGTGAGTGGCCTGAACAGAAGCAGTTTCCTAGGAGGGTCCTGGGTTGAGCTGGTTGTGAGTGGGCAATTGCAGGGGAGAGAGGAAGGTCTTCGCAGGGGCAGACAATGCTTTGAGTCCGTGCACGATGCACAGAGGCTCAGGGAAGAAAGCGAGCAGGCGTGGTGACGTGCGTGGGAGAGAACACTCTGGGCGGGACAGTGCTCTGTGCAGGCACTGGCAGAGAGGGGGTTTGGACCTTGATGACTTGATTTCCACGGAGCCCTGACAGCAGCTGGGGGGCCCAGCCTCGGCTCTCCTACCTAGGGGGCAGGGCCTTGGGGTGCTCCTTTCTCTGCCTTGCTCTCCAGTCTGAGACCCTGTTCTTCTTCTTTTTTTTTTTTCGTTTGAGACAGAGCCTCAAGCTGTCACCCTGGATAGTGTTCTGTGGCATCACAGCTCACAGCAACCTCCAATTCCTGGGCTCAAGCGAGTCTCTTGCCTCCGCCTCCCAAGTAGCTGGGACTACAGGCACTCGCCACAACGCCTGGCCATTTTTTGGTTGTAGCCGTCATTGTTGTTTGGCAGGCCTGGGCTGGATTCGAATCCGCCAGCTCAGGTGTACGTGGCTGGCGCCCTAGCCCGTTGAGCCACAGGCACCGAGCCATGAGACCCTATTCTTAACTTCTCTATGGTTTTACTTTCCCAAGCAGAAGGGGCTCTGCACCCTCGTGGGCCTGGAGTAGTCTTGCTTTCTGTGAGGCGGTAACCCACCCTGCAGCCCTCCTGCTCCCTCTCCCCACCTGCTGCCCTCCACAGTGCTTTTCTCTGTCACTACGTCACATAGTTACTGCCTGGTTTTCTGCTCTCCACACCAGAATCTCAGCCCTGGGAAGGCAGAGAAGTCCCTGCTGGGTTTGCTAACATAGCCCAGCCCTGAGAGTACCGCAGTGACCAGTAGCAGAGTCAGTGAGAGAATGGGAGTCGGAGCTCCCGTCCCCAGGCAGATTTGTGCAGCAAGATGTCAAGCCGTGTGCCTAAGCCCACATCCCCCTGAGCCCTTGCCATGCTCGAGGGTGGGTGATAAACATCGCAGGATGCTCAACACTCTCAAGAAGATGACTCAAGTGACCCTGAAGTTTTGGACTTATAGTTAGCCTGGGTTCTCACATGGACAGAAATAAGACTGAGAAAGAGTATGAGCTTTTCTCATGGTGTTGGTAGCATTAAGTCATCAATAACATTTCTTCAACTTTAGCAAGCAGCCAGACTGGCTTCTGTCCTGTCTCTGTCACTAAGATCCTGGTGGGACCAGAGACATTAAAAGCAGGAGGTTCCTTATAGAATATGCAGGGAGCACCGGCTGTGAGCTTCCCTAAGCATGGCGGGAGGCCACTCACGGGTCTAGGTGAGGGCTGGTGTGATCAGATCTATTTCGGAGGCAACATCCTGGCAGCAGTGTAAAGAACAGGTTAGGGGGGAGGCCAGAGGCAGGCATGTTAGTTGGGAGGCTGTTGAAAGAAGCCAGGAGGGGGAAGGGCAAGTGCCCCAACAGGTGTGGCACTGAGGACAGCCGGGCAGAGGGGTCAGGACACCCAGCTGGATCCACTGGTATGCAACGGGACACCTGAGGCACAAGCTAGTCCAGGAACTCTCTTCCCATTTGTCCTGCTCTAGGGGTGGCAGAGCAACCAGGGTGGGGCCTTGGAGGAGCTATCACCCGGGGGTGGCATGGCTTGCACCCAAGTGGGTGGACGAGGAGATGGCTTTAGGTGTCCTGCTCTGGCCTGACCGGGTTTGCTCTTGAGGACTGCTTCCTGGGCCCTCTGCCTTCCCCTTCCTGCTTCCCCCCTCCCTCCCTGGAACATTTCCCCAGTCCTCTCTCCTCCCCTTTAGCAGAGATCTCGGGGCAAGCAGCTGGGATGAGGAGCTGTGGAGCATGGCCATTCAGCCTGTCAAAGGTTGTTACTCTGCGGTTCTAATCACCGGCCCTCCCTGAGTATCCTGCAGGTTCAATGCCAGGCTCAACAGCTTGAGCTGAAGGAGCTCAGTGAGGCACTCAAGCAGCACTGTGGACCCCTCCAGACCCTCTGGGTCATGCACCCAACACCTTAGGCCCAGGGTCTCTGCCTCAAAAGGGGAAGATCTGCCAGCCCCTTGCTGTTTTTCTCCAAACGTGTAAGACCCTTGTGGGCTAGGAGTGTGATTGGCAACAAAGTGCACATGGCCACAGCTGTCTCAGGAGCCAAACAGCAGTTGTTGAGCACTGGCATTTATCTACCTGTCTCACCGAGGGAGATCCCTGGGTTGGGGAGGTGGCTCACCTCCGGTGTGGAGGTAGGAGCCCTGGGCCATGTGACCTTCCTCTGAGCACCTGTTTTGGGTGCAGTGGGGGGATGGACCAGGCAAGCTCACAGGCCCCGGCCGTTTTTTGGCATTAGGTCTCTGCCACACATGAGATACATACACACTAATGAAAACTGATTAGCAAAAAAACAAAACAAAACAAGACCCATGTATACTCTTTGTGATATCTGACACCACCGATAACCAAAAAAGAAAAAGTCCCCACAAAATCATTGCACACAGCTATGATTTAATAAAAAAAAATCATCATATGGCTCATGGGGCAGAGATGGGACGCCTCTGGTAGCGTAAATCACGTCAAGGGGCTTGAGTTTTGTTCTTACACTTCTAAGAGTCTGTGCGTGTTAAGCAGGTGCACCGAGATTGGGCGGACTTGAACACTGGCCTTGCCAACGACCAGCTTTGTTACTTCAGGCAAGTGTTCCTTTAACCTCTCAAAGCTGCCGATTTTTTAATCTCCAAAAGAGGGGAACGGTAGTGCTCATCTCATGAGGCTGGTGTAAGGATTAGCCGAGATGATGCCTGTAAGGGCTTTAGTGCAGAATGGGCCAGGAAAGTGATTGTTACTTTCACTTACTTGGCAACCTTGGATGAGACAATGTCTCATTTGGAGATTTGATCCCCATATCTGCCAAGAAAAGATAATAGTGGACCCCTCATGCCCCTTACCCTGCAGAAATAAGTGGATTTTTTTAATACGATGGATTGGATAGAACCAGAGAGGGATGTTAGCCCTGTTGGCCTGCATGGAGAATTCTGCCCTCCAGTGAGGGGGGCAGGTACCTGTTCTCCCTGCTCACCCAGCCCCCACCTGCCACACCATGCCTTAGGCATGCCTATATCTCTGTGCCCCTCAGGACTGTCTTCATTTTTGGCCCCTGTACTGGGCTCCAGGCATGAGCTATTTTAGTTACAAATTCCTTGAAATGCTACACCTTCCCTGCCCACCCCGACCGACCTCCCCAGGCCCAGCTGTCAGGTATCGATTTCCCTTTTAAATATTACTGCAGCCCAGGAGCATGTATGGATTAATTGACGAGGCTAGGCTTGTACCTGCACACTTCATTAACAGCTGCTACTAATTAGTGGAGCAGTCATTAAGAGACCTACTGGGGTTTTGAGGATAGTAGTCTTATTTATTTTTTTCCATGCCTCCTAAGCATACAATAAATTGAGGAGTGAAACACCAGGGCCCCAGGTTGGGATGGAAGGTGCAGGCTCTGGGACTGCTCCAAGAACACAACAGAAGCTGTGAAAGCACCATGGTGGTACAAGAGTTGAGAGGGCCTTAGGGTCACCCGTCTACCATAGGTGGCTGGGACAGGGCAGGGCCTCGTTCTCAAGGTCACACAGGGATAAAGAGGCAGAGCTTGGACAAGCATTGGGGCCTTGCTGCCAGATAGGGCTCTCTTTGCTAAATGGATCATTGGGTAGCCCATCGAGGGAGACTAGACCAAGCTGTAGTCCCCTAGCTGCCCCAATCCTACTGCACTTTTCCCAGGATGGGCTGCCCTTCCTTTCCCATTTCTGGGCCTCCTCCCACCCCATCTGCATCCCTTCATGCTTCCATTCCCCACTGGGTGTCTTCTTATACTTTGCACCTGGAGCCCCTTTCTTTATCTTTGGTGCATCTGTTGCAAGACTCAGCAACCGCCTGGCAGTGTATCCCTTGGGTTATCCATGCTGATGGAGACGCACACAGTGGGGTGAATCCTGAAGTGTGTGAATTTGGGCAACTGACTGACCCTCTTGGAGCTTCCTCCTCACTGGTTGATGGTGAGCGTCAATGCACATTAGTCTGCAGCACTGAGCACAGAGAGGGAGTGAATCCCTCGTGTCCTTGTGCTCCTCACGAAGGCCACTATGGTCAAATTGTTGTGCTGTTCTTAGGCTGACTTGAGTCACTCCCTGAGCACCCGATGAGAGATTTTACAGCAAGGCAATAGAGCCTTGACTTAGTTCCTTCCTATTTTAGAGATAATGATAATAATAATTCTAATCACTGACCTTCCCTGAAAGCTTACCGCGTGTCAGGAGGTGCTGCTCTAAGTGTTTTCCGTGCGTTACTTCATTTTATCCTCTTGACAAGCCTATGAGGCAGGTGTTTCTATTCTAATTCCTATTTCATAAAGGCAGAAATGAATATACTCACTTGCCTGTGGTTACACAGCACATAGGAGGTGGGGATGAACCCACCTGTCTCTTCTTTGCATACAAATGAACTTGAACGTGGACCGTTCTCGAATCAACTCTGCAGGGCAGCATGATGTGAGGTGGGGCCCAGCCTAATCTGTCTGGCACACAGGCCTTCTGCAGGAGAGCAATATCCTTAAATAAGACAACTGGGAGGGGTGGGCAAAGTGCTCTGGGGACAGTGCTCAGTGCTGACCAGGGTGAGGATGGGCTGCTGTATCATAGTGATTCAGTGACTTGTGGAGGAGGAAAGTTTCTTCTTTTGTACTTGACAGTTCTAAGGAAAATGGCCCGATTGGCAGGGCAGCCCTGAGACTCATAGTCACTCAAGGATTGGGGTCTTCCAAACCATTGCCTGACCAACCCTCAGAGACTCGTTTTGATCTCAGTGTTAGAGAAAGGAGCTGCCATGCCTGGTTCTGCCACAGTCACCCTATGTCCCCTGCAATCTCTCTCAATGAGAACTTAGCACATGGCCCACCTTGCTGCAAGGGAGGCTGGGATATGCAGTCTTGACCTGGGGTTCGGATGTGTTTTCTGAAAAGGCCCAAGTGCAAATAATTTCAGCTTTGTGGCCCTTATGCTCTCCCTTGCAAGTACCCAACTCTGTCCTTGATGCTTGAAAGTGGCCATGGAAAGTATGCACATGAAGGTGCCTAGCTGTGCTCCAAGAAACCTTTATTCATAGATACCTAAATCTAAGTTTCATATAATTTTCATATATCATCAGTATTACTCTTTTTATTTTTTCAACATTAGGAAATGTAAAAGCTATTTCTAGCTCACAGCCATTCAAAAATAGGGATCCAAATCTGGCCTGCGGGTCACAGTTTGTGGATTCCTGACTCCCGGTTTGGATGGTAGCTTTGAGCCCTGCTTTCATTAAGGGAGATTGAATTTTGGTAGAGAGTGAGTGGTCCCTACCACATCTAGTAATGCAGAGTTTGCTAAGACAGAGACATTTTGGCAGAAGCAGGGGACCTCCTAGGCTCGTCTCTGTATAAAGAGAAGAGCAGAGTTTGCTGGGTGGGAACAGCCTCACCTCTCTTCCCAAAGCCTCCAAGGCTGCAGTGGGAGGGATCCCTGGATGTTAGAAGGTTGCGGAGATGGCAGCAGATCAGCACCCAAAGTTCCTTTATGATGCCAAATTAGGAGCCAACAGCTGGTCTCCCTCCGTGCTAGGGTGGGATGCAGCAATAGGTGGTGGCACCTGCAGGACAGTGCTCAGTCCCCCACCCTTGCTGCTGTGTCTTAAAGCTTTGAACTAACTGGAGAATGACAATTTTTAATAATTAGAAAGCGACAGCTACAAATATAAAATGGGATCAGGAAAAATTGTCAGAAGGGACAAAGATACCATTATTTGGCAAGTTTGTTTTCTTCCCTCGCTCCCTCCTCCCCCTCAACTACCAGCTTGTGGGGCGGGGGCTTGCAGAGCACAGCGGATATCAGTTATTGAGAAAAATAGAATCATTCTGTGTTTGTACATCACTGAGCTTATACTGTCAATCAAAACAGCTACATATATTTTTAGCATCAACCGCCAGTTATTCTTTCTGTGTCTCAGATGAATCATAACCAAAGACAGACACCCTTCACCTAAAGGTGTTAGACTTGGAGTCAGAGCAGACTGGCTTTGAGTCCTGGTTCTGACATGTCCTGGGTGACCCCCCAGAAACCCATTGATCCCTCTGGGGCTAAGTTCCCGCATCTGTTGAGTGGTGGAGAATGAAGCCTGCTGAGCAGGGAGAAGTCTGTTTCTTGTTCAAATACAAAAGTTGACTTCTGCCTGTGTCTCTGGGCCTCGCCCTCCTGTTTGTGAAACAGATGGGTTTTGGACTCCACAGTCCACTCCTGCTGTGGTGTTCAGTAACCGCATTGCTGCTGGCTGAGTCTGACCGCTGAGGAGAAAGCTGACCTTCAGAGGGGCTTCCTCCTGGAGGGAAGTTTTGAGGAAGAAAGAATCAGTGGCTTGATTAGAAACTTCCTGCTATCTGACCCTCCCCATCCTTCCAGGCACAGCTTGAGCCCACCTCTTCCAAGAGGCCCTTCTGGATTCCTTCAAGCATAAGTCATCTCTTCCTTTTCCTAGTGAGCCATGTTGAACTTGACCTCCACCACAACCTTTCTTCTCTACTTGCTGGTCTCCCTGAGGAGTTTGCTAGGGGTAAATTTCCTATAACCACTCTGGTAACCCTGATCCTAATCTAATCCTAATCCTCACTCTAACCCTACCCCAACCTCTTTGAATGGGTCTGTCTCTGTCTCTCTCCTCTCTCTCTCCTGCACGCACACACACACACACCCCGCGCACAGCTCTGTTGATGACACTGCCCCCACTCACTGGCTTTCGGCCTCCTTGAGCCCTGGGTCTCAACATTGCCTTTAAGGTGTCCTTGCTTAGACAGCGTGTTCACACGCTCACCTGTCTGACTTGGGGCCTGAACACAAGCCCAACTGTTGACCCCCTCCTCCTCACCCCCTAAGTATGGGCTGGTGATGCCTTGTCGCAGGGCTGGCCTGGTAAGACCCAGATAGCTCACATCCTTATCAGGCCCCAGAACACCCAGATCTCCTGGCTGGGAACTGCTGTTGATAGCTATGACCCTTGGACCCTGAGGTGCCATGGAGAGGACAGCAACTTCCTGGTTCACAGACTGCAGGTATTCTACTGGCCTCACCACACCTCTGGCTCTGTCTCCGTGGGGCTCCGTCCCCTCCACCCATCACCACAGCAGTGATGTCCCAACATCCATCCTGGAGAGTGACCTTCTTAGGGAACATGTGAGGATGTGCACCAGCCAATGAAATATGTGCTGCTAAGGTAAAACGCTCGTCCTAGGCCCCTAGCAAGTGTGTGGCATGTTGTGTTATGTGACATCGTTTTGGTTCATTCATTCCTTTCCTCATTCCTTCAGCAAATGTGGTCCCTGCCCAGGTTCTGGGAATACAGGGGTGAACGAGACAGACATGGTTCCTGGTCTAGTGGAGCTTACAGCCTGGTGGGAGATACACAATTGAGCACACAACTGCAAAGGATTTGATCTGATGAATGCTCAGCCTGGGCTGTGGGGTTGAAGGTGGCCGGGGCGTACGTGGGGGGGTGGTGTAGAATATGCCAGAGCACCTGGAATGCTCCAGCAAGAAGGACCACAAGTGTGAAAGAGGACAGGTGGAATTAGTGAGGAGGATCTGAGGGGCTGAAGGGAGACCCCTTTGTCTGCTTGTGGGGGTGACATGGTGCTTTTCAGGGGCCCCGGATAAGCATGACATGAGTGTTTGGACTCTTGCTAAGGGCAAGGGAAGTCCCCTGAAGCCTTTCTGGTAGCTGTAACAACAGGATGGATGAATCTTCACTGCAGAAGGATTCCTCTGATGGGAGGAGAGGGGGCTGTGTGCGCACCCGGGGGGCAGGGTGGAGGCTGGAATGGGTAGAATGAAGCGCAGTGGGTTGTGAAGATGGGTGTAAGGGCTCTGAGGAGGAACAGCCAGCAGGACTTGAATATGGGGGAGAGGGAGCGGCAAGACCACTCCTAATTCTGTTTAGACTGGATGATGGTGGCCATCTTTAATTGAGATTGGAAACACCCAGAACAAAATAGACTTTGGGAGGCAGATACTTTCTGGGAGACTCCCCCCCCGCAAGTGGATCTGGACTTTGAGAGAGAGGTCTGGGGTAGAGAGAAAGATGGAAGCTGTTGGCATAGAGATGGAGACTGGCCCCAGGCGGGGTCCTGTCCCTCAGCAAGAGGGCATAGAAGGTCAGCCTGGAGCACTGAGAACTTTTCTCCAAGCTCCATGGTCTCCACATATAGATGAGACAAATCCTCAAATTATATACCAGTTCTGCACTAATTATATAACCCCTTTTGGTCAACCAGAGGAAGAGAAAGCTACCACTAAGAAAGTGCAGTAGAGATGGGGAGGACGGGGGCCATGCTCGTGCCGCCTCCTGCTCATCCAGCCACGGGGCCTTTGCACTTGCTGCACAGATCCCTGGACCACCCCTTCCCCAGGCGATGGCCTGGCTGGCTATTCATTCTTCAGGCCTTGCCTTTTGATTGCTGACCCAGCCGTCCCAGCCACTGAACCTGATCTGATTTTCTTCATCTGCCAGCACTCTCTGAAATCCTTTGCTCCTTTCTTTGTGTGTCTTTTCCCTGTTTCTTTAGACCAGAATGTAAGACCATTCAGGGCAGGAATCTCATCTGTGTGTTGTTTGCAGCTACTTTTCCAGCACTATCTTCAGCTGGAGTTAGTCTCCCCTCCCCTCCCTTGCGATAGGCAGCCAGCAGAAAGATCTGTTAGTGGGCTGGCACTTCTACATCTCCCCCAGATCTGTTTCTCCCTCTCAGCCACTTCTCTCCAAACTCACCCCACCAGCAAATCTCTCTTGGGTGACTTCTCTTTCCTGCCTCTACTTTTCCATTGTATTACCCACTTCGAAGCCAGGAGCATCTGTCTAAAATGGAAATCTTATAGTGTGTTTTCCTTACTCAAAACTCCTCCAGTGACATCTGAGAACAACTCCACATGGTGCACTGGACTTTTCAGAGGCCTCTCTGCTCTAGCCCCTCCCCCACCTGGTCAATTCTTTCTCCTCCTCTGCCCTTTACTCTTTCTGCATCAGACACTCTCAGCATCTCCCTCATGCCACCCCTCTCTCTCAGCTTGGCGCCTTTCCTGGAGCTCATTGCCCGTATTGGATGTATGAATGACAAATCCAGAACAACAAAGAGAGAAAGAATACTTACCAGGACAGGCCTGCTTCTTGCTTCCCTCTCCTTAAGGGGAGGCCTGGCAGGGCACCTTCCATGCTCACTGCTTCCCCCTCAAGCCTAAAATGCTTTCTCTCATCCTAGCATTTCATGCCTCAGCTCAGTACCCTGAGCTGCCTCCAGGGCCCCAGCTATCCCAGGCAGCTTTAATTAATTGTAAAATTGATTAAGCAGCCCCCTTTGTTAGGCTGGGCTGGTGTTTATTTGTATTTTCATACTATTATCCTTTTATACTTCTCTGGGCGCCTTCAGCTCTCTCTACTGACACCTTTTATTGGGGAAATGTTAATTTAAAAATCATCTATAATGCAGGTGTCACAAATCAAAGCTGTTCGGTAATGAGTTGCTCTTATGTCGTATAAAAACAATTAATTAAAACCCTTTCTGAGAGAGCCGTGCTGGCAGATTTATGTTTCCCAGTGTCTCCCCCTCGACCTTCCTTTCTAAGGACCCTCATGCACTCAGCTGGCTTCTACAAAGGATGGTTTCCTCCCACCTCTGCCCAGGAAATAGCATCCCAGCCTGTCAGAGTGGGCAGGCTCCAGGAGGACACCGGCCCGATCTGCTTGTGCTACAGAGCGCAGGGCAGGATTGTGCTAAGGTCACAGTGAACAGCCTCTCTATCCAGCTCTGTCCTCATTATCACTGCTGGTGTTTCTCCTGCTGTCACTCCTGACAAGGCTGGACCATCGGTAGACACAGGGACACCTGCACTGCTGGCCCAGTATATGCCACTTGTTCCCCATTGACAGACACTGTCAGTTTGCAAATGCTTTTCTGTCTTTGCTAATCAATTCTGCACTTAGGAAAGATAATCTGGGGTCTCTAAATTCTGCTCTTGCCTCTGTTCCTGAACCATTGTGTAACCTTGGGTAAATCACTTCTCCTTGCTCAGGCCTCAGTCTCGCTCTCTACAAAATGGGTACATTGATTGAGATCAGGGTTTGAGAATTCAAATGCCTATAGGGTACCAATGAATAAGGCAGACCGGGTGGGAACTGGGACAAACTGGGGAGGAGCAGGCCCCGTCTGATGGGGACAGCCTCTCCCTTCTCCAAATGTTTGTTGCCATGAGGGACAGTGGTTCTGATATTGCATTTTGCAGGAGAAGCTGGAAATTCAGCTCAAGGTTTCCCCTCCTCACCCTTCCCTTTTTCTGCTCTGTATCTCAAAGGCTGAGTTTTCTAGGCTTCTGGGTCAGTTGTGCTGAGCCAGTGGGAGGTTCTGGAATAAGGTGGAAAGGTGGGAGGCTGGGCAGCAGGGAGAAGCCAGGGCCATTTGTGGCAGTGCCCATGACTGTCTGTGACCCACGAGGTTCCAGGGTGGTGAGGTCATCCTGAGCCCTGGGCTCTGTTAGCTGCACCTGCTCCCTGCCTCCCCGGGGGCTGCCGCTGGTGACGGTCCCTGGGTTGCCTTGCTGGGCTTTTTTTTCCTGCATCACCAGTCCTCATGTCACCAATCTCCGTGTTAAACTCCTTCCATTTTACATACCTACAGTGGTTTCTGAGTTTCTGGTTGGAGTCTGACTGATATGATCCATACTTGTATTAACATTCTTACCATTTAACACAGTGAAGGGCAAAAAACTCGTCTGAAGGTGGGTGGATAGGGTAGAGGATACCAGGTCCTGGCCAGTTTGGGTAAGCCGAATTTCCAGGTCTCAGTTTGGTTCAGGATGGACCTGGGAAATTGGGAAGTACAAGTCTCTGTGTTTCAGAAGCTTCCAGTCTCACCAAAGCACATACTTTCCAGGGTAAATGAATTCTGACCCTTCTGCCTCCACTAAAAAGCTTCTCCATCGTGGGGATCCCTGCTCTGCCCAGCCTCTCCTGGGTGGCAGTGACTCCTGGGGACAAGGTGGTACTGCTCTCAGACAGCCTGTGAAGGGGTCAGAGTGGAGTCCAGCAGGCAAAGGACGTTCTTCCTCCTCTGCCCTCCTCTGCCCTCCCCTGCCTTCTCTGCAGCCCAGGCCACAGGGAGTCAGCATTAGAATCCAGGACCTTCCCTGCCCTGGAGGGACTTGGCACCCAGTCAGAAAGCCAATCAAAGTGGTGGCATGAACTAGTGGGGGAAGCAGCCCTGGGCAGGGTCAAGGTGAGAGCTAATAACCCAGGCTTGGGAGTTTTGCTCCCGACTTCTAGATTGTTCCACCTTGGTATGGAGTATGCTTCTTTCCATCTAATGGGGACCGTCCAACTCAGAATGAAAGCAACCAAGCCATGTGACGAGCCGTCCCCTCCCCCGCCTTTCTGCCCCCCCCCCCAGCAGAGGGGGGCCCACCGCCTGGTGATCTCATCCTCCCTCCAAGTGGGGCTGTGAAGTGTCTAATCCAGGCTTTTATCTGGCATCCACAATTATAATGTCAAGATTGAATAATCTGCCTTTATCTCCCGGGTGACAGCCGTGTAGAAACTTCAAAAGAAACAGTTTTGCTGGCATCTAACGGCTTTTGTTAATTACTATATCCCAAAGAAAATGAAATAAAGGAGGAAGAAAAATGATATTTCTCTGTGACAACTTTGTAAAAATATCGGTGATGAAGCAGCGTGGTTTCAGAGCTTTAGCTATTCATGCAGCTGAGATTGGGCCCCTACCCACCCACTCCGGATCTGGAGCTGGAGAGTGTCTGGGGACGTGAGTATTCCTTCCATCTGGATTGTTCAGTGCCCTCCTCATGCCCCACTTGGTCAGGCTCCGTGCTGGGTCTGGGTGCACAGGTGTGCCAGAGGTTCCTCTCTAAGGGTGGCAGGGAAAACATGTCAGCAGACAGGAGCTTGTCTTCTGTTTCCCTTCTTGTCACACTGCATTGATGTGGTGTGTGATATATCGCCTGGAACAGTGTCAGGCTGCATGGGGCCAGACTGCCTGGATTAGAATCCTGCCACTGTCACCTCTTAGCTGTGTGACCTTGGGCAAATCATTCAACCTTTCTGTGCTGCAAAATCTTCACCTGTAAAATGGGGATAATAATGAGGTAACACAAGCAAAATTGCCTAAATACTAATATTTTCTTTTCTTGAGACAGAGCCTCAAGTTGTCACCTTGGGTAAAGTGATGTGGCATCTCAGCTCCCAGCAACCTCCAACTCTTAGCCTTAAGTGATTCTCTTGCCTCAGCCTCCTAGGTAGCTGGGACTACAGGCACCCGCCACAACGCCCGACTATTTTTTGTTGCAGTTGTCATTGTTGTCCAGCTGGCCTGGGCAGGGTTCAAACCGGCTCCCTCGGTGTATGTGGCTAGTGCCACAACCACTGTGCTACAAGTGCCCAGTCAATACTAATCTTTTGAAGGTGTGCAGAGTGGCTGACTCTGCTTGACAAGGATGGCTGGGCATCATGGGAAGGCTTCATGGAAGAGGTGACATTTAAGTCTGGGGCCTGAATGGATGGAGGAAAAGAAGATCATATCCCAGGCATAGAAAACAGTTAAAGCGTTAAAGCAAAGGCTCCATGGCATGGTAGGACACATATGTCCTGTGAACAGACATCTGCTGTGACTGGAGGATGTGTGGGGCATTGGGAGGAATATTGGGTGGGAGGAGGTTCTGTCTAGTGGTAACAGGTCTTGGGTTTTATCTTGAGGGATGGAGGAGCTGGGGGCAGCTGCGGGTTTGCCGTCTGAGGAGGACTACCCTCAGATGGAGAACATGGGACGGCGGCCTGGTACAGGCCTGGAGACAAGGAGACCAACGTGAGCCCCACACTCACTCACTGGCATCTCACCCATAGGCTTACAGTGACACCTATCCATAGGCTTACAGTGACACCTATGTACTCACACACTTTCCTTTACTTTCCCCCCAAATGGCATTTGTAGAAGGACTTTTATTTTTTTTTTATTTATTTTATTTTATTTTATTTTATTTTTTATTGAATCATAGCTGTGTACATTAATTCAATCATGAGGTACAGTGTGCGGGCTTCACATGTAATCTGAGATATTTTTATCAACCTGATTGACATACCATTCATTGTAGAAGGACTTTTAAAAGGAAACCCTCTACTTACCCAGTAGTGGGTTGGCAGAGATGTGACCACTGTGACATGGAAGAGTGCCTCGGAGGCCCAGGAGCAGGACTGGCGATGGCCCTGGCCCCATAGGGTAAGGAGACCTGGCATCTGGATCTGGCCTTTGCATCTCTGGCTTTGGAATGACAGAGAGGAACTCACTCCCTAAGGGCCTATCTAATGATATTGTCCTAGGACCTTCATAAGGGTGAACAATCAACAACCGTGCTCCAGAGAAGCATCCAGGGAGCAGAAGTTTTGGGGTCACAGTCTACTGAGCACCATGCATACAGCCAGGAGCTGCAGGGGGTCGGTCAGGCAGGGTGAATGTCCCAGGCACAGGCCTCAGCCTGGGCCCAGGAGGAGACTCAGCATGTGCTCGGGACTTGTCCCAACTATCTGAAACCCAGAGAAGCTCAATCCCAAAACCCAGAAGAACTCAATCCTTGGAAGGAGAGTGGTGAGGCAAAGCAGGTGGGACTGTTTGGAGATCTCAGTGTTGGTTTTGTTTGGTTTGGAGGAACAATAGCGCCTTCAAAGTGGCTCCAGCAGAGGCAGGGATATACTGGAAGGCTCCATGCAGTGTTCCTGGGAGGGAGGCACAGCCGGTCTTCAGGAGGTGCTGGACCAAGAGACTGGCCAGTCACCTCTGGTTTTCTTGAATGATCTGCTCTTTTCTCCTTGAGGCTGGCTACCTCTTGTCAGCTGGCCATGACCTGGGCCAAGGACTGGAGCTCTCTAGGGAGTGGTCCTGATAGGTTCCACTTGGGTTTTACCAGATTTGACAAAGGGGTGGGGTCCCAAGGTGTGGGACCTTTCCAAGGCCTTTGCAGCACTGCAGGACATCACTGGCTGGCCACTGTCCTTCCTCTGGCTTTGAGAGCCTGCAGAAGACCTTTGTAGGCCTGTGGGAGCCGTGGTAGGTGGGGCCCACTGCATTTCGGGGAGGCTGCCCCACTCTAGAACCAGACATGAACTTGATTAACAGGAAGAATGCAGGACTGAAACAAGGATTCCCAACGCTGTGAGACCCCAAACACAGTCTTTCCCCTTTGGCCTTCAGTGGTCCTGCATGGAGATTCTACTGTAAAATTCTCCCTTTCTCCCTGGAATTCAAGGCTGGGTCTTGGCTCACCGGGACCTCCAGGTAAAAGCTGGTGACTTCCTTCCTTGGAGGGCAGGAGCCCAGGATAGAAGTTTGAGGCTTAGACTAAGAGGTGACCCTGTTGGTACAGGGAGGAGATCAGGGCAGGTTCATGGAAACCCACCACCTCTGTTCACCTGCCAGAACCAGGCATTTGTCCCACTGGGGGTATTTTGAAGGTGTGTGACCTCAAAGGGAGCCAGAGAAGAGAGGTGGCTGGTCAATGAAAGAAATGACTTGGATTCTGCGGGTTTTGCGAACATTCCTAAGCAGCAGGTGTCTGAGGTTAGATGAGCTCTTAGGGGGAAGTCCTTATAGGAAGCAGAAAGGCCTGAGAAGGGCACCCCCACAGTTGTGCAAGACACAATCTGCACAGCTACAACACAGGCTAGCCTTGTCCTACTGCTGTGCTGCCCTTGTCCCCAACATATTTCCTAGGAGCACTCTGAAAACTCTTCACCTGAGAAAGGGGCACCAGCTTGGCCAAAAACACCCCCAGACATTGGCAGCTGGGAAGGAATTTTACCCAAGGCAGAGGGTATGGAGGCAACTGCTTCTGGATGCTTGGACAAAGACACTGGGCTTTTGATTGCATTGTGCTTATGTCTGGAAGAGGTACCCTGCCATGCTAGCAGGGTGTGGTCACTGCATCACACTGAAAGGGGCTCTTCCTGCCCTCTCTGGACCCCTGGGGCATCTCCAGTTCTGATAGCCCTCTCTCCAGGGTGCTGACCCTAGGGTATCGGAGTCCTCAAATCCCCAAGTCTCCCCTGTGCTGTAGCCAGCATCTTCTCCCATCCTGGCTAAGCCCTCTTGTCCCCTGTGCAGAACGGTGGAAGGGAGCTGGGGCTGTTCATTCCCCCTCAATTAACCCCGCCTGCCCGAGGGGAGCTCTGGCCCTGGATCCAATCTCAGCCTTCCTCCCACTAGTCATTAGTCTCCCCTGCTGCAGGTAGAGTGACAGCGGGCTCCGGAGCTCCTGAAAAGGCCTTTGTTTTATCGCCTTCAGTTCAGATGCTTCAGAGCTCTAGCAGGCCATATTTTAATATCAGGTCTTTGCAAACAAAATCGTTAAAAGCAGATGGCTGTGAAGACTGCCATGAATATTAATAGATATTGAAAAAAAGGCCCCTTAATCTTTCCATAAATCTTTCCGAGGAGGTGGGGGAAACACTGGGAGGAGATGAGGGCTGCAGTGTAGTCGCAGGTACCTGGGCCCTTCCTATCCGGGCTTGGTCCTAATGACTGAGTAATTAGCACAAAGGTAGGTGGTTCCTTCCCGGAGCTGGGCGCTGAAGTGCTGCAGGCCTGGGCTTTAGTCTCCTGTCTTCTCCTCCCTTTCCCCTGCAGAATTGAGGTCCATGAACCAGGCCTCTGCTCAGCACCCCAATTTTTGCTGAGGCCAGTCCTGTCCCTCTGATGCTCCATGTAATGATGTGACTTTCCTGTGACCCACCATGTGCCAATTTCTACACATGGAATCATGCATCAACCTGAGGTGGGATTATCATCCCCATTTCACAGATTAGGAAGTAGACCCAGGAAATAAAAACAGTTGGCTCAGGATCACTGTGTTCATAAGCAGAACAGAAGAGATCTGAACTCAAATCTGTTTGACTCTGACCATGTGTTAGGAATCTTCTAGGACCAACTCAACTCTCCGGCCATGTGCCAAAGTGTCACCTGTGCTCAAGCTTTTGGACTGGCTACAATCCATTCATTTGGATTATACATTTCCCTCTCTTCTGAGTTCTCCTTTAAAATGCAAAGACTCCTGGGAGAGGTAACCTATTAAGTGGCTGAGAAACATTAAAAGCTGTTCAGCCGCATAATCCAGGCCCTGAGTTGAAGTCTTAGCTCAGCCATTTCCTGGCTCTGTGACCTTGAGGCAGCATTTAATTCCATAGAGTCTGTTTCCTCTGGAAAAAAAAAGGGGGTGGGGGGAATAATGAGACAACCCTGTGAAATAGATGCCACGGGCAGGAATTTGGGACATCAAAGATAGGAAAGCACTTTGAAAACCACATGCCCTTATGTACCTGCAGACAGATACTATCTTCACTGTTGTCCAAACATCTTATCTATTTCCAGGCTCACTTTTCTGGAGATAGGAGGGTGTAAGTAACAAGGGGCAGAAGTGAAGAGGTCGGGGCAGGGGGCCCGGGCAGGGCGGGAGGGTCAGGAAGGAACATGGTTGCTCTTCAGAGCCAAGGGCATTGGTCCCAACCTTCACTTTTGTTGGCCAGCAGCTTGCTTTGCTCTGTGTTTCAAATCTAATCCAATCAATCTTTCTTCTTCCCTTCTTTCCACCCCTTCCTCCCTTCCTCTCCTCTGTCCCAACTCCCAAGAAATATTTTCTGATCTTTGCTAATGTTCTAGGCTTGGGGATTCAATACTAAACATAAGCAGTGGGGTCCTTGCATGAAACAGGCAACAAAACAAATACATAAAAATAGATACACACTGGATAAGCATTTTGCAGGGAAAATGGGAACAGAGCCAAGGAATAATGTGGGGGGGACCCATTTTAAATAGGAGGAAGGGCCTCTCTCTTTTCCCTAGCGGTTTCAACAAAGCTGGGGTATGTTGGTATGGTAAAGTGTTTATGGGAAGAGTGTAAGAACTAGACAGTGAAATGAGCAGAGGGAGTGATCCAAGGGGGCATCTTTGGCGTGTGCTCCTTTCCCAACCAGCCATGGCCCAGACTCTACCCCCAATCCGTTCCCACCCACGGACTCCGCCCCCAACCTGGCCCCGCCCCTTACCTGGCCCTGCCCACAGGCACCTTCCTGATACTGGGTTTTATCTGGCTAGGCCTCTGTTTAAGCGGTGGTTTTAGGTAAATCCCAAAGACTGAAGCGGATGGGGTGTGGTAGGAGGGCTGGGAAAGTTTCACTGAGATTCTTTGGCTCCAAGTTTTCAGGAACAGGGTTCACAGGGACTAGTTTTAAGAGAAAACTAAGAAATGGAAAAAGAAATCCATCACTCGAGTTCCCTTAAACTGTTGCTATTCCAAATGCAACCAAATTCTTGGAGCCTGAGTACAAAGAGGCAGAAACTTGTCATGTTTCAACAAACATACTTTATTATGCTGTATAATTTAAGGTATCATTTTATTCAAGTGACATTCAAACGTGTGAAAAACAGTTGCATATGCCATAGCCATTAATGAAATCATTATGTACAAATGGTTACGCTTTACCAAGTCATTCATTAAAAGTAAATTAATGAGGGGGACAGCATTAAAATATTTCGCAATCATTACCAGGTCCAGCCTAACCTACTTTTATAAATATTCATCAACAAAAACGTGCCTCAAGAACTCACCCAGTAAATTAAATTCTCATCTTGAAGTGTTTTGCTTCTATTAATGGCATCAGCCATGGTACTTCCTTTCATTTGTTTTCCGGAACTTTGGGATATATTGTACAGAAATAATGACGAACTCTGAGTAATCGCTGATAATTAGGCCAAATCTATTATTCCCATGGTATTTACATTTTGATTACTATTTTACCCCCAAAGGCAATGTCTTGAATCTATTCTAATACAAGACAAAATAGTATCTGAGATTTTTAGGGCTAGAAGGAGACTCAGAAATTAACTAGTCCAGCCATCACCTAATGTTTGAATCTTCTGTCAGCTTCTCTACCAAGTGGCCCCGTGATCTCTACTTAAATACCTCCGAAGTTGGGGAACTCACTATTTCTCTCATTCCATTCTTATGTAGCTTGGATGGTCATCTTTACCTCTAAACTGCAACTTTCTGACTTCCATGCAAGTCGAAACCCCTGCACATCAGGGTGGAAATGAAAAATTCTTCATACACTTGGGAAAGATGTCCAGTGGATATCACCGCCCTCTTGCCTTTGCCCAAGTCTTCTGTCTCCAGTCTAAACAAGTTTCATTTGAAACTTCCTCCTCATTTTCTCTTTTCTGCAGAGAAAGCCTTACTGCTAGGGCCCTGCATGATCTGATTTCTCCTTAGCTTTCCAGCTTCATCTTCTTACCGTTCATAATTTCCACTTTAATCCAGGCAATCCTGAACCATGGGTAGGGTCACTAGTTAGGTGTTTATTAACTCTAAGCCTTTATGCAGACCTTTCCCTCTGCCTGTAATGTTCTTTCCCCCTTTCTCTGCCTGATGAACTCCCATTCATCCTGCAGAACCCCTGCTCCGTTAGTTCTCATCACCTTTGTGATGCTTTCCTGATGGATTCTTAACTCCTACCTTGAGACTGACCACACTTTTCTCCTACTTCCATTCATGTAAATACTTAATATCTCCCAAAGGGCTAGGTTCCTGAGGAGTCTCCAGGTTAAATTTGTTTTTTGCTTTAAGCAACACAGATTTATTATCTTATAAATCTGTAGAACAGAAGTCCTTTCTTTGGCCCATGGCCCTTTGCTTTATCTTCAAAGGCAGAAACACTGGGCTGATTACTCCTAGATACGACTTTTTTTTTTTTTTTTTTTGAGACAGAGTCTCACTTTACTGCCCTCAGTAGAGTGCTGTGGCATCACAGCTCACAGCAACCTCAAGCTCTTGGCCTTAGGTGAGTCTCCTGCCTCAGCCTCCCATTTGGCTGGGACTACAGGCACCCACCACAACGCCCAGCTATTTTTTGATGCAATTTGGCCAAAGCCAGGTTCGAACCTGCCACCCTCGGTATATGGGGTCGGCGCCCTACCCACTGAGCCACAGGCGTCACCCCCTAGATTAGACTTTTGATGCTCTCCTCTAAAGGGGATAGTTACCCTTACAGCTTCCAAGTACAACATTCAAAGAGAGATGATCATCCACAGCTTACCTCTTCTCCCCTGTCACTGGCCCACATTATTCATAGTACACTAGGAAATCCCTTTATTTTTGTAAATAATATAACTGTCTTGGGAAGAGCATTATTGTTATTGTATTGTGTTTTCAGAGCTAAAAAGTATTAATTTGTGAAATGTAAACGTTTAAGACCATCCACAGTGTTTGTTTGTAACCTAGTTTTGTTTTTGTAAAAATATAAAAGGAGATTTATTATGAGAAATTGGCTCATGTGATCACTGACATTTAAAAAAAGCATTGTTAGGAGAAACAAAACATGCCGATAGTAGGAGCTTTTCTTAATGCCCGAGACGTCCCGCTAAGTGCACAAACCACATGCAGTGCACAACTGGCTCAGCTGTCCGCCTTGCCCCCAAGGCCATGTGTACCATGCAGCAGTTACAATGCACACTTTGCAACTAGACTGCCTGAGCCCATGACTAGCTGGGTGATTGGGTTGCCTTAGGACCAGTGCCTTACCTTACCATGCCTCACTTTCCCCATCTGTAACCTGGGTGCTGATCCTGGTGCCTTCCTCAGAGACTGTGAGAGTGAACTGTGCATCACATGCCAAGGCCTGGTGCAGCTGTGCTCTGAGAGCTTTCCTTATCATGACTGGTGTTAGCACAGTCCCTGGTCCAGGGGATGAAGTCTGCAAACATCTGCGTTGGCCCTGCTGAGCATGTGGACCAAGGCCTTCATCCAGAAAACCTGCCCAAAGAGACCACATGCATCATGCACCCCTGGCCTCTCCTGGATGCTGGGAGTGTCTATGTGGAGGTCTGGAAACAAACAGGGGCCTTCCCCAGCTGATGTTTTCCTACTCCTAAGATGAGATCCATCAGATAAGGCTGCTCCTATATTCTTCCTGCCTGCAGAGGGACACAGGGCCTGGGCATCACATACGATTTTCCCACTGTTAGTGTGCTAGCTACGGTTGCATTTAGTCTTATTTTTCACAGAGCAACACCCTCTCAAGGAACAAATCTCTTCCCCTCTTGTCTAGCAAGGAGCTGAAAGGAAGCTGGGCTCTGTTCCAGGTAAATGGCTCGTACAGGGAGCGCTGTTACTGTCCCAGCACAGAGGCCCCTCTTGATAGGGGTGGGCACCTTCATGCCAGCATATTCAGCCTTCTCCCCTAACACGAAGGTCTTCGCAAAGGTCTCTGAGAGGCAGAGAGGGCACACAGAGACGCAGGAGGGATATTAATTCAGGGATGTGGAGGCGGAGGACAGCAGGAGGACAGCGAGCCAGACACACAAACTCCCCTGCTCTCGCACGGACTGGCCAAGAGCAGGGCAAATAGT